>CAUYQU010030571.1:0-50209 GCA_963574635.1 Cheracebus regulus
AGCATGGGGAGAAATGCCAGATATAGGTGAAGGGGAGGAAGGCAACAAATTACACTGCCACGTGTGTACCTATGCAACAATATTGTATGTTCTTCACATGTACCCCAAAACCTAAAATGCAATAAAAAAAAAAAAGAGAGAAAAAAAAAAGATGCTTTCAGCCACAAGGAAAGAAAAAAAGATCAACTCAGCATAGTAAAACAATAAAGAAAATATTTTGACCCAAATATTGACAATCCAGAATGGAGGCAGGCTGAGGTGTGGTTACTTCAGAGATTCAGGGATGTCATCAAGGACCCAGGTTCTTTCTCTTTTTGCTCTGCAGTGCTTGGCATGCCATGATTACAGATATCACAGCCAAACAAAACTATAACTAGCAGAAGAAAAGGGACTGTTTCTTTCCTATGTATCTCTTTCCAAAAGCCAGGAAACTTTCCTGAAGGCTCTTTTCCCACCCCACCTACCCCCCCAAAAAAGAAAAAAGGACCAAAAAAGAAAAAGGAGGGAAAAAAATACTTCACATGTCTAACTAGTCAGAACTGAGTCACATGTACACCCTTAACCAATGGCTCACAAAGACTGACTTGGAGTACTCCTGGATTACCCCTGGAGTCGTGTGATTTGGGATGGTCAGCTGAAAAAATTCTGTTCTATCTTCAGGGAAGAAGGGGAGAGTAAATGACTGTGGGTTGGCAATAACAATGCCTGATAAAATCAGTAAATTGAGGTTTAAATGTATTGTTTAAAGTTGCATAATTAAATTCACAGTTGGGATCAAATAGTAAACTGAGGTAGTATTAATATATCTCCCCTTTCTCCTGCCTTAAATCCTATTAAATGACAGGTTGTATTTTTTTTTTAATGACTAAATTCATGTCACTGTAGACAAAAAAAAAGAGTATCATTAACATACTAAAAATTAAGTCATTTTGAAATATAAAAAGCAAACATGAGAAAGAAACAAAATTATCATATGCAAATAATACAACTGTTTATATAGAAAATCCAAAAGAATCTATAGGGAACTTAGAACAAATAGAGTAGTTCAGCAAGGATTTTAGATAAAAGAACAAGAAACAAAAATTAATGGTAATTCTTTTTACTAGAAAATTAAATTAGAAAATTCCAGCACTCAGGAAGGCCAAGGCGGGTGGATCACCTGAGGTCAGGGGTTCGAGACCAGCCTGGCCAACATAGCAAAACCTGTCTCTACTAACAGTACAAAAATTAGCCAGGCATGGTAGCAGGCACCTGTAATCCCAGCTACTCTGGAGGCTGAGGCAGAAGAATCACTTGAACCCAGGAGGCAGAGGTTGCAGTGAGCCGAGATCATGCCTCTGTACTCTAGCCTGGGCAACAAGAGCAAGACTCTTTCTCAAAAAGAAAAAAAAAAAATAATTCACACTGTTCAAAACTTAGAAGATTTAAAATCATAATTGAAAGGCAAAAAGAATATCCAAATAAAAAATACTCATGAAAGAAATTATGTCTTCTAATTAGTTGTTGCTAGTAAAAAGATGACAGTTGTTCCAGATTTAATCAGTAAATTTCAGTGGAATTCCAACAAAATCTCAACATGGAATTTGACAAACAGATGCTAAATTTATTTTAGAGGCATCAATACAATCTTGAAGTATTAATAAAATGAGGGTGTACTTGCTCTACCAATAGCAAGATTTAAAACAAAGCTTTAAAAATTAAAACAGGCTGGATGTGATGGCTTATACCTATAATCCCCCCATTTTGAGAGGCTTAGGAAGGAAGATTGCTTGAGGCCAGGAGTTTGAGACCAGCCTGGGCAACATAGCAAGAGTCTCTACCAAAAAAAAAAAAAAAAAGCCAGGTGTGGTGATGTGCAACTATAGTCCCAACTACTCAGGAGGCTAAGTTGGGAGGATCGCTTGAGGCAGGAATTCAAGGCTGCAGTGAGCTATGATTGTGCTACTTACTCCAGCCTGGGTAACAGAGCGAGACCTTCTCTCTAAAAAAATAAATAAATAAAAAATAAAACTGTGGAACTGGGTTTTAGAGCAAGACCTTGTCTCTAAAAAAAAAAAAAATTAAAACAGTGTGGAACTAGCATGAGGATAAATAGTTCTAACATAATAGAGTTCTACATAATAGAGAGCCCAGAAACACACCCAGACATATTGAGAGACTTAATAAGAGGCAGAGGTGACAATAGGGAAAGAATGGCATGCATCATAGATGCTAGTACATTTGGCTATCCATGAGGAGAAATAAATTAAATTAGATCCCCATCTCATACAATACACAAAAATAAACTCTAGGTGTTTTGATGACCTAAATGTGAATACAAAAACATCTCTATAGCGTCTTTAAAATGACATAAAGGAAAAAGTTAATGTTTACATTAAAATTTAAAACGTGTAAGACAAAAGACACCATCTGCAAGGTTAAAAGGCAAAACAAAGACTCAAAGAAGGTATTTGCAACCTCATATGACTGGCAAAGGACTAGTATCCAGAATACACCTAGTTCATAATCTGGTATTCCTAATATATTTACCTCATTGGATTGATACCCATGTGTTCACTTACTGGTCATATCTTCTCCTTCCCTCTTCTCAAATACAGGAGACTGTTAACAAGAATTTAGCGCCATGCCTAATGATTTCAGAAAACAGGAGTGTACTCAGACGTACATTATAGTTTGCTTCTTTTTAATGAATTTTAAGATCAGTTTAAAAATAGATGTTGAAAAAAGTAAAATATATAAATAGATATCATTTCTTGGCCCTAAGTATATCTCACTGACTGGTATATACTTTTTGCTCCTTGTGTAAAGGAGTAAAAAGATTCTAACATCTTAAATTCAATTATACAGTTATGAATAAATCTCCAGTTGGGAGGAAAGAGATGAAACACATCTTAAGAAACTAGTGTATCTGTACTGGTTGAGACTTTTAAAAAACAGCAAAAAGGAAGGAGCTGGTAATCAAAAAGTAATACAAAGTTACAAACCTTTAGGTGTAATACTGGCTTACTTCTCAAATAAGCAAAGACCCAAGAAATATATCTACAATATCAATATATTTTGGGGAAAATAACACCATCAAAGATGGGTGGACCTGTTACTTTTAGAAAATAATATCATAGGCTGGGTGCAGTGGCTGAGCACCTGTGATCCCAGCACTTTGGGAGGCCAAGGTGGGCAGATCACCTGGGGTTGGTAGTTCAAGACCAGCCTGACCAAAGTGGAGAAACCCTATCTCTACTAAAAATACAAAATTAGCCAGGTGTGGGGACGCATGCCTGTAATCCCAGCTACTCAGAAGGCTGAGGCAGGAGAATCACTTGAACCCAGGAGGTGGAGGTTGCGGTGAGCTGAGATCGCAGCATTGCACTCTAGCCTGGGCAACAAGGGCGAAACTCCGTGTCAAAAAAAAAAGAAAAAAGAAAAAAGAAAGAAAATGGTATCATATTAGCTGACAAAAGATACAATTTTTCTGCTCCAGTTTTGTTTTCTTCTTCCTCAGCAAGGACCATGATCTTCGTAACTATCAAGAGGAGAACAATATAAAGAGAGAGTGATAGTGAGACACATAAACAAATATGATATACTTAGCAATCTTAAAACAAGTCAAGTCTAGATATGTATGTATTAGGGTACTGAAGAAATGTATGTATCTGACATTATAAGAACCACCATTGATAATCTTTTATATATTATAGAGAATGGAAGTGACCAGAAAACAGAATTAGGATCAAAGGACAGAAAAAAAGAGAAACTTTTTACCTCCAGGTTTCTGACAGTGAAAAATGCCTGATAAGACAATAAGCTTCTTTAAAGAATATTTTTGTCTTGGCGAGAATTCATGCAGTAGTTAGATCAGAATTTCTCAACCTTGGCACTTTAACATTTGGGGCTGGATAATTCTTATTATGGGAAAGATGTTGTGTGCATTAAGAATGTTTAGCAGCGCTCCTGGCTTCTGCCCACTAGACATCAGCAGTACTCCTCCCCAAGTTGTGACAGCAAGAAGGTCTTCAGATACTGCCAAATGTCCCTTGTTTGGCAGAACCACCCCTAGCTGAGAACCTCTAGGCTAGACAGTCATCTTTTAGGTTTCCTATAGAAGGATGCCTTGGTAAAACATTGGAAAGAAAATCCATTCCGGCAGACAAAGTGACAGCCAGCCTGAACTGCGTATGTTTGTTTTGTACTTAGTAATGGGTTTGCACTCTTCCACTGGCTGCACGCCCCAAATTTCCTTTTGTTCTATAGCAAGGCTTTTAACCTGTCCTTTATAGGCTCTTGTGTTTGTGTCTAAGCACTGACAACTAAGGCCTAACAACTAATTTCCTCCCACTCACCACCTCTCTGAAAGGTCGGATTTCCAAGAGCTAAGGAATGTAGTGATTCTTTCGGGAAGGCTTTGTTGAAAGAAGTGGAACTTGACCTGCTTGTTGAAAAACAGATAGCGTTTTAAGAATTGGAGAGAAGAGGCAGGTCGAAGTAGGACAAATATACACAGCACTAGTCAGGTTGCACACACGGTCAAGGGGAGGAAAAAATGAACAAGAGTTAGTTCAAGGGCAGAAATAGACCAGGCTTCCTATAACAGAAAGTACCTTAGATTTATGCTATTTAGAATAATTCCTTCTACTTCTAAAGAAGAGCCTATTACTACTTCTCAGGCGTCTTTCCTCCATCCCTACCCATTTTATTCGCACACTATCTCACAATTCAAAGAATATATAAAGCTAAATGTTCGGAATGTATTTTTAACTGTCCTCACTGCCTGCCTCCTCTCCTGTTTTTATGCTTGCTGTTCCTTCCCTCTGCCTCAAGTTAACTCTGCCCTCCTTGCCACCTCACATTCTCAATATTTCAAGGCTCTGCTGAGTTCACTCATGCTTTTTGGTCCCTGTCTTCATCCCTAGGCTGTGTTAGCTGCTCCCTCTGTGCTGCCGTAGATGCATCTATCTATGCAGACAGTACCTGTGCATTGCACTGTTGTGTGTTGGCTTCTGCCATTCAATAGGGAACTCCCAGAAGGACAGGAATTTGCTTACTTTTGTAACCTCCAAACTCTGTACAATATCTTGAATGTATTGAGTTTTTAAGTAAATCTTTATAAAAATTAACTTGATTTATTTAAATTTATGTTCATGGTCCTTCAAGTTTAAGAAGTATATTGGTTTTGATATTTAAGAGTCTCTTTGACTTTTAAAGCTATAATGTTGGTATCTTTCTTTTTGAAGTGACTCAGAATGTTTTAACTTATTCCACAATGCCTTAGAGTTGTCATTTTAACATTTGTCTTATGTTGACTTTTCTCCAGAATTGGTTTGTTTTCTGATCTAATGGGAGTCAGAAAATGACTGAAACTAGAATTAAGAGTTGAGCTATTTGTTAGCAAGAGATTTAATCACTGTTCATAGCTCTTTGGATTCTTGTATAAAACTTTTATAGGCTTGCTAGTGTAGGTATAATATATTAAAATATATTAATGTATGATATATAAATATATAATTTGTGTTATATAAAGTACCATATAAACATAAAATAGTATTAATGTTAGTTATCTTTCTGAATAGTTTATTTATATCAAATTATTGAGGAAGAAATTTTTTAAGCTATAGACTGTTTATAAGAAAATCTAATTTCCAAGAACACTTCTTTTGTTACCAGATAAAGTTAAGGCATGCCTGGCGTGCCTATGACCTGGAACCCTAATCCTGGTCTAGACTGATCTTCCAAACCAGTGTTCGTAGAAAATTGTTCTGGGAGATGAATGTTAATGGTTATATGTCAGAATTTATTTATCATTTAACCTAATGATAAATAAATTACATAGTATATCTCCCTCTTGGAGATCCACAATGTGCTTTTGGCCAATTAAAGGCTCATAAAATTACTGCAGTAAATAAATCTGTTTTACCTTGTGTAACCCATCATTTCCAATACTTAATACAGAACAGCATGCTGTTTTCCCGGCATATCTATTAATATCCTGCTGAACAATGTTCTTTAGCATACCAATTTGGGAAATGCTGGTCTAAAGTAATTACTTTTTCTAGTTAAATAAAAAATCCATTTTTTCAGACCATTTGTTTCTTACATAATACTCTCTAGCTGGTGAAATCATATTGGATTTTTCCCAAGTATGTATCCACCAGACATAGTACCCCCAAGTGAGAATACCATCCAGCTTGTTCAACTTTCCCTTCATCTTCCAGACCTTTGTAAAATGTGCCTTATTGTATACCTGCTTTTACATTTATAACATTCAAGACCTAGGGCTGGTATTTCTTCTTCTCTATTACAGCACTTATCTAAAATAACTACTAACATGTTTTTTAAAGTACAATAAACAGGTATATACACATGTACATGCATGTGTGTGTATACTACTTTTAAATGCTTTGCCATAGTGTTTTGGAGGCAATAAGTGTTTTATAAATGTTGGGAATTGCCAGCCTTTTGGAAAATAAACATAGGAAATAACCTGCAACACTAAAACTTTTTAGTAATCAGTAGAAAGTTTGTGTTACTTTATAAGGCCAGTGTTATGCTTGTGTGTAGAAATATGTCTTATTGTCTCCAATTTTCTCTAGCTAATACACCAGAATCGGCAAGCTATCTTAAACCAGTTTGCAGCAACTGCTCCTGTTGGCATCAATATGAGATCAGGCATGCAACAGCAAATTACACCTCAGGTAATGCGAGAAAACCAGACATCATTAGTACTTCTCTAACCCACACAGTGTGTCTTAAAGTGTTGACTTGAGTGTCTTTGAAATGGTCTGTGATCTGATCTTTTAATGATGTTTGTAGTGTAGTTTTCTTCTAGGATGAATTAATAATCTACTTGTGATACCTCTTACTGATATTTGATCTAAAGCAAAAGGTGCTTTGTTTTGTTTTATTGTTATTATTGTCATTGTCATTGGATACCAGATGACTAAGTAGACAAAACTTTTATTGCTGTAGTGAATAGCACCAGTAACAGGAAGCCTCTGATATGAAACTGTGTGAATGGTACCCGAAACCTGATCAAAACCCAGTCACATTGCTAAGCTGTTTTAACTGTGTTGTGTACTGTGCTCAATATGAACCTCAGCATTTTCTAGCTTTTATTTATTTTTAAAATCCCTTTTTTTAAGCAAACCCAGAGCCATTAGAACTTTAAACATAAAAAGAACTAGATGGACTTCTAAATGTTATCTAGTTACTCCCTACTTTACCCCCACACATACTTAAAAAATTTTTGTTTCAACTACTTATATTTCATAACAAAGTTGATGTAAAAATCTGGGAGATAAGGAATTTTAGAGAGGATTCAAACAAAACTCTTTTCCTCTCCACAATATGGAACAGGAAAATAATAATAATAATTATTATAATACAGGAAGCCAGCACCTGTATTATTAAAGGGGTAAATACAGCCATGCATTGCTTAAAGACAGGGATATGTTCTGAAAAATGTGTCATTAGGCACCTTCATAATTGTGCAAAGATCATAGAATGTATTTACTCAAACCTAGATGGTATAGTCTACTATATATCCTGGTTATATGGTGTAACCTATTGCTCCTAGGCTACAAACCATACAGCATGTCACTTTACTGAATACTGTAGGCAATTGTTATGATATTTGTATATCAAAACATATCTAAACATGGAAGTGATACAGTAAAATACTGTAGGACTATAATCTTGTGGGACCACTGAATGTGGTCCATCATATGCAACTGAAATGTCTTACTGCTGAAATGTCTTTGTGCAACACATGACTCTATTGACTGAAGCTGTTGATAAGCAGCAGATACTGACATCTTCATGGATCCAGATTTTAGTTTATCTGTCTTACAAATTATAAATCTTAGTGCTAGCTAATTCAGGGGTAATTAGGTTATAAAGAAACAAGACCCCACTTTTGGATTCACATAAAGGTAATTCCTATCGGAAAGTCTTATTTCATAGTTTCTTCTAGATTAGACTGTATCTAGTCGGCAAGAGCTGTATGCTTTAACCAGATGCTCAAGCTGAATTGACATTTTCTGAAGAAGGCTTTATTGATATGCCATGTGATACTGAAAAAGTGATTGTATCCTAATTTTTCCACTTCTTTCCTCATCCATAATATTGTAACTATTAAACCACTTACACTAATGCCTGGAATAGTCTTAAACTTCAGTAATAGTACAAAATAGCTGTTTCCATTTATTTCTTTTTACTATTTTATTTCTACTTATTTTCTTTTTAACTGATAATTTCATAGGCATTAGATCCTAGATTTCTGAGTCTTCCTTTTTTAATGGTATTTGTCAATTTTTTTCTAATTGTGAAGGCAATACATGTTCATTGTAGATAATTTGGTAAATACAGAAAAGTATAATGAAGAAAATTAAAATCACCTATAATCACATTTTATTCATTTAAATAAAGTGGGATAATGATCTCAGTGAGAAAAGAGGAAAACTGAGTTTCTCCCTACCAGAAACATGGTAAAATTTTTAGAATTGAAAAAGTCTACTAATAATTTAATGAAGGATAGGATAGAAGTCATCAAGCACATTTTCTTTCACTTCTTTATGGTCTTCGTGTTTCTCTTAACAATTTTCATGGCCAATATTATAATACTAATCAATATATACTTTCTTTGAACTTTCTCAGTTCTGTGTGACTTTTAATTGAGAATTTGTATTCTCGTTTATAATTGTCAGATACGGTTTTAGCATTTCTTGACTACTTTTAATCTATAAAGTGTACTTAATTCATTTTTTCTTCTGTGACTATTAAGAGGTTTTTGTTCCTTTTCTGTTTTAGTTTCTCTTGTTCAGTAATAATTGCTGTGTATTTTATAACCCCAAGCAACTAGGCTTTATCCAATAAACTTTCCAGGATAGATAGTGATTATAATAATTTTAATAAGTGAGTTTTTTCCTCCTTTTCAGCCACCCCTGAATGCTCAAATGTTGGCACAGCGTCAGCGGGAATTGTACAGTCAACAGCACCGACAGAGGCAGCTAATACAGCAGCAAAGAGCTATGCTTATGAGGCAACAAAGCTTTGGGAACAACCTCCCTCCCTCATCTGGACTACCAGTTCAATTGGGGAACCCCCGTCTTCCTCAGGGTGCTCCACAGCAATTCCCCTATCCACCAAACTATGGTACAAATCCAGGAACCCCACCTGCTTCTACCAGCCCATTTTCACAATTAGCAGCAAATCCTGAAGCATCCTTGGCCAACCGCAGCAGCATGGTGAGCAGAGGCATGACAGGAAACATGGGAGGACAATTTGGCACTGGAATCAATCCTCAGATGCAGCAGAATGTCTTCCAGTATCCAGGAGCAGGTAGGAGGGTCACAACTTTATGTTGTTCTAAGTAATCCTTACAGGTTTAGATCTCTCTCCAACTTCGTATCCATGTGCAGACATTGAGACAGTGTGAAAGAGGAAAGACATGGAAGTCGGGAGCCCCAGGATTCAGACACAGCTTTTGATACTAAATGGTTTTGGGCTTACCTCCCTTTTATAGCTGAGATGATGAATTAGAGGATCTGTAAGGAGCTAACTAAAATTTTGAGCATTTTGTATGCAAAGTACATTCTTTTTTTTTTTTTTTTTTTTGAGACAGATTATTGCTCTGTCACCCAGGCTGGAGTGCAATGATGCAATCTCAACTCACTGCAATATCTGCCTCCCCAGCTCAGGCAATTCTCCTGCCTCAGCCTCCCGAGCAACTGGGATTACAGGCACACGCCACCACGTCCAGCTAATTTTTGTGTTTTTAGTAGAGACGGGGGTTTCACCATGCTGCCCAGGCTGGTCTTGAACTCCTGACCTCAGGTGATCCACCTGCCTTGGCCTCCCAAAATGCTGGGATTACAGGCGTGAGCCACCACACCCGGCCCATTTGCTTATTTTTAAATTTCTTTCATGGATCTCCATGAAAATTAAATGAAAGTATTCCCCATACAATGGGTTTTAGTACATTAATTCAAAATTTGCATGTAGTTCTTTCATTGTGTGGGAGATTTTGTTTTTCCCAGTTTGCATAGGATAACTAACTCCACTCTGTGGAGACAGAGTATCTCAGACTACTCATTGGTGTCATCACTCTCAGCTGCTGCAGTTGCAGCTTCTTCTCCAGTATCAGTCAGCTTTCTGGCTTCCAAAAGCTTTTTTCTGTTTTAATCTTTCCTTTGGCACTGTATTCCATTCTCTTTGTCCTGGGTGATAATATCTTATTTCTTTTCTGTCACTTTGAGATTCTAATAGGTAATGGCAGTGATGCATATCTGATTAGTCTACTATGTTTAATCAAACTTTTATGCAAAATTGTCAATTCCTGAAAAAAAATGGAAGTAAATCCCTTATTTATATAAATGAAAGAAAAGAGGTAAATTTTAAGACTGCTTAAAAATGTATTTCAATGAGAAGGCTGCTGTTTGACTTGAATAAAATGTCAAAGTTATACAGAGATTTTTGACATGGCAGTATGCTTATCTGCTTTGACAGCCAAATCAGTTTAGAGTTTCCATTCTGATGGTAGCAAGTACTAAAATCTTTTGGCTATCAAATTAAGCATCTAAAGACTCGTTCCAGAGAGCACCATAACTCTCAAAGACATTTTAATCAAAATTATGCCACATCAGTTTCTTTGTCATCAAGACAATGAAGTCATCTTTGGCTGGTTTATATCACTGACACTAACTGCGAGGGCCAGAAAAGGATTATAAATCCATATTTCAATTATATGGTTGTCTGAACAGGGGTGGCCTTTAAAAGAGTTTTGTTTCCATTTGTCTTACAATTTCTTTATGCAAAGAATTTGATGAGGCTTTTTCTCTTTAGCCTGGGGAGATACTTTCTCAACATTAAAAGACTTGTGTGGTCATCTGCATCCCCATTCCTCTTCCAAAATAACAACCTGGCTAAAACAGCAAATGGTTTTTTTATTGTTGTTTGTTTGTTTGTTTTTGAGACAGAGTCTTGCTCTGTTTCCTGGGCTGGATTGC
This sequence comes from Cheracebus regulus, assembly GCA_963574635.1. Taxonomy (NCBI): domain Eukaryota; kingdom Metazoa; phylum Chordata; class Mammalia; order Primates; family Pitheciidae; genus Cheracebus; species Cheracebus regulus. The sequence continues at coordinate 10,998 of CAUYQU010030571.1, forward strand.
AGTGGCACGATCTCGGCTCACTGCACCCTCCACCTCCCAGGTTCAAGCAATTCTCATGCTTCAGCCTCCCAAGCATCTGGGATTACAGGTGTGGACCACCACATCCAGCTAATTTTTGTATCTTTAGTAGAGATGGAGTTTTGCCAGGCTAGTCTCAAACTCCTGACCTCAGGTGGTCCACCCACCTTGGCCTCCCAAAGTGCTGGGATTACAGGCGTGAGCCACCGCACCTGGCCAGCAAGTGGGTTTTTAACAGCATTCGTGATATTGGTTGCAGATCCTTAAATCAAAAGATTTATCTCATGCCTTAGAGGAAAAAAGCCAAACATTAATAAATTCCTCATCTAATTATTCTAAGGATTTTTTTCTATTTAAAAAAAAAAATAGAAATAGTACTTCTGTCAATTTTCAGGTATGCACTTTAAAATTTCCTCTGGAAAGTCAAGAAAGGAGAACTTTACATCCTGCTTTCATTCCTTAACAAAGCCACCTAGAAAGGTGGTGCTTCAATGCCCCAGTTCTCATGAAACTGACAAGTTTCTTTCACAGTTGTGAGTCTCATCTTTCATCTGTCTTGTGTCAGCATAGAACACAGTGAGCTGAAATACTGGAGTGGGTGGAGCTTCCTCTTTACCAGGTAGCATGATGGGAAAGATGTGTTGCCCCTATCATGAGTATTCTATCTGGTGCCTGGAGTTTTCTTCCAGACCAACTTCTGATTAACAAAACTATTTTCACAAAATAAGAATTTGTTTTTTATAAAGTCAGCATTCATACTGCAAACAAAACCCAGAAGCTGCATGCAGTGAAGAGAACAGTGGTCTCACCCAGTTGCAAACTGATATGAAATGGCAGGGCTATCAGTTCTTCCATGGACTGCTTCAAAATAATACTAGAAAAACTTTTAGCTTTTCTGGAAAAAATAAGAACATTTAAAGATGCAGTGTTTTTAATTTCTGTCACCACTCTTAATTATAAACTTGCTCCAAATTGATCAGCAATCTGGTAGAGGACCAGGTTTTGTGTTGGCACAAAATCACGTTCAGGAAAAGTTCTAGCCTTTTCAAAAACAAAACAGTTTTTTGTGGCTTTAGGAAATCCAGATAGAAGGGCTCTTTGGCCTTTGTTTTATGCTTGTATTCCTAATAAATCAGCCACACAAAAGAACCAAAATATATGTGTCCCAGCATGTTTCCAGGTTTGACCAGTTAAGGTCCATGATCCAGCCCACCTGTTTTGGTAAGTAAAGTTTTACTAGAACTCAGCCATACTTACTAGTTTATATATTATCTGTGGCTGGTTTCACATAGCAGAGTTGAGTAGTTGTTAAAGAAACTTTATGTCCTGCAAAACTGAAAATATATATTATCTGGACTTTTGCAGAAAAAGCTTGCTGATTTCTGTGTTAATTGATGACAGCAAAACCAAAGAATAACTGCATTAGCTCTGCTTTATAACCTTTGCTTTAGCCTCTTTCAGCTTAATATAGGCCCAAAGTAAATGAAGGAACATGTAAGTCATAGTAATGGCAGAGTAACTTTTCTTATATTTCTGAAAACAAGAAACTTTTCCAGACTCTCATGCTATGATGATGAGTGCACAAGAACAGAATCAGACATTTAAAAATTGTTTTCTATCAAGGCAGTATTCAAAGTAAATATGAGAAATTTGTTTCTTTAGTGTATCTGCCCACTTCATGGATTCCTTGAAGCCCATCTAGAGACCTCTTTTCTGTGAACTACAATAAAATTCTCTTCCACTTACTCCTCTTCAGGATCTCATCTCCTTTTGGGGCTTCAGGGACCTTTACATGCTAGTGAGTTTATTCTGTATCTCTAAATGATATCTCTCAGCTCATGTGTACAGCGGCCTACTGGGTACACATACTTGTATTTTCCACCAACACCCCAAACTTAACTTGTCCAAACCTAGACTCATCAACTCCACATCCCCTTTTATAGTATAGTGTTACAGCTACAATAAACTTTCTGAGTTCCAAGAAGCAGCACATATCTTATTGTCTTTTATTTCCAGGAGCTTTGTACATTCTCTATACTCTATCTAAAGTATTCTTCCTTTACTTCTCATTCCAGTTCTTCCCTGCTCTCAGATAAATCTCCTCTGGAAAGTCTTCCCAGACACTCCCAATCATAAAGCACTCACCATCCTGTCTTAAAACCACTTGTTAACCTCTAGCTGCTTTTCTTTTTAAATAGCAGGTTCCTTTCATGAGCAAAGCGTGACCTTTTTAACCATTGTTTCTCCAGTGCTTAGGACAGTGGTCTCACAGTGAATAAATGCTTAATTAATCTTTGAAGAAATAAATTAATGAAAGTATGAATTCTAATTCTAGTTGCCACTGTCACGTGGCTACGATGCTAGTTATGGTCATTCCAGCAGGGCGACTTAACATAGTCTAGGTCAGCCAGGCACAGTGGCTCACACCTGTAATCCCAGCAATTTGGGAGGTTGAGGCAGGCAGATGGATTATCTGAGGTCAGGAGTTTGAGACCAGCCTGGCGACATGGCAAAACCCTGTCTCTACTAAAAATAAAAAAATTAGCAGGGTGTAATGGTGTGCACCTGTAGTCCCAGCTACTCAGGAGGCTGAGGCAGGACAATCACTTGAACCTGGGTGGTGGAGGTTGCAGTGAGCAGAGATCACACTACTGTACTCTAGTCTGGGAAACAGAGCAAGACTCTGTCTAAAAAAAAAAGAAAAAAGATAGTCTAGGGAAAGACAGAACTGTAGAATTTTTCGTCTAGAAGAACTAGATTATCCTACTGATGCAAGTTATCCAAGGCCCAGTATAGTAGCAGAACTGGGACAAGAACTCTATTACTCTAATTCATTATCCACAGGCTAGTTCTTTTTACTAAAACTGGGTCATTTCACAGAGGATTTTTAGAGAAATGAAACCACTCTCTATGATACTGTAAGGGCAGGTATGTATCATTACACATTGGTCCAAACCCACAGAATGTACAATACCAAGAGTGAACCCTAATGTAACCTATAGAACCTGGGGGATGTTGATAATGAGGACAGCTGTACATGTGAGTGAGTGGAGGGAGGGTTATATAGGAAATCTCTGTACTATCCACTCAATTTTGCTTTGAACCTAAAACTTCTCTAAAAAATAGTCATTTTTAAAATAAAAAGACCAACACTAAAAACAGCAGCAGCAACAACAACAAAATAGACAACAAAAAAGTCATCTTATAAAGGAAACTGTTCATTCCAATAGGACAGTTAGAAGTGAGATGAGGCCAGAAAGAAATCTCAGAAAGCTTGCTCTTGTACTTGGAGTCTCTTATTTATTGTTTACTGTTGACCCACAAAATAATATTTAGAATATAATAAGCATCTTTTTCCCTTCACATACATATTTTTCTTTTTTTTGTTTTTTTGTTTTTGTTTTCTTGTTTTTTTTTTTTTTTTTAATAACGAGTCTTGCTCTGTCACCAGGCTGGAGTGCGGTGGCGCAATCTCGGCTCACTGCAATCTCCGCCTCCTGGGTTCAAGCGATTCTTCCGCCTCAGCCTCCCGAGTAGCTGGGACCACAGGCGCGTGCCACCATGCCCGGCTAATTTTTTTGTCTTTTTAGTAGAGACGGGGTTTCACTGTGTTGGCCAGGATGGTCTCGATCTCTTGACCTTGTGATCGGCCCACCTCAGCCTCCCAAAGTGCTGGGATTACAGGCATGAGCCACCGCGCCCGGCCACATACATATTTTTCTTTTCTCTCTCTCTCTCTCTTTTTTTTTTTTTTAATACAGGGTCTTGCTCTGTTGCCCAGGAGTGGCATAATCATGGCTCACTGCAGTGTCTTAACTCCTGGTCTCAAGTGATCCTCCCACTTCAGCCTCCTGAGTAGCTAGAACTACAGGCGTGTACCACTGTACCCAGCTAACTTTTTTATTTTTTATAGAGACAGTTCTCTTTACATTGCCCAGGCTGGCCTCAAACTCCTGGCCTCAAGCCATCCTCCCACCTTAACCTTTCAAAGTACTGGGATTACAGGCATGAGTCACCAAACCAAGGCTATGTTTTTCTGAAAAAATTAATATCAGCATAAATGAGGTTAAAAACACATTAATACAAGCAAGTGTTTTTCTTTTAAGGATCACAACCAAAATAGTTAAAATTTAAAATGGAGAGTTAGTGCAAAGACATTAGAATTGAAGATAGTGGCAAAACAAAAATAAAAAACCCACCCTCTAGAGTCATAAATGAAAAAAATAGAGGCTGGGCATGGTGGCTCATACCCGTAATCCCAGCACTTGGGAGGCCGAGGCAGGCGGATTACCTGAGGTTGAGAGTTCAAGACCAGCCTGACCAATATGGAGAAACCCTGTCTCTACTAAAAATACAAAATTAGCTGGGTTTGGTGGCACATGCCTGTAATCCCAGCTACTTGGGAGCCTGAGGCAGGGGAATCACTCAAACCTAGGAGGCAGAGGTTGTAGTTAGCCAAGATTGCACTATTGTACTCCAGCCTGGGCAACCAGAGCGAAACTGGGTCTAAAAAAAAAAAAAAAATGGAGACCCATATAGTCTAAATCAAAATTATTTACCAGAGATTAAATTACATTTAGAGGAAGCAGCAAGGAGAAAATATGTAACTTCATTTATATAATCTTTACCAAAAATAAATAAACCTCTAGTGGAAGAAAAAACTGTGAAGTCTAAAGTTAGGTCAACTTTCACAGAAAATTTAAAATAGTTTTAAAATTGTAGCCTATAATAAAAATTGAGTAAATTAACTACATCTCTGGTAAATATAATAATTTTCTCTTTTTATTTAACCAAATAAACCAAGTAAAATCAGAAAAAAAATCATTATATTAACAGTGACAGAACACAGCAGATACACAGGCATTATATGTATGTGTTCACAAAGAGACGTAAAGAACATAGGAACATGTTTGTGTTGTAATGTTGAGGGAAAGAAGCAGGTCACAGAATTATACAGGATTTTATAAAGATATAAAGGAATTATACTAAATTATGGGCAATCATACAATGGCATCCTTTTTTTTGCACCTTTATAACTTTCTCTGCCTTAAAAATATTTGTGAGATGTGTTTTGTCAGGGAAAAAAAAAGGAAAATGAACAGAGTGCTAGCATAAAACATATTTTTTAAAAAAGATTTTTACTCTTTTAATTCTTAGGAATTTCTACTTTTGGCCAATAGAGTAACAGGGACCAGACTTACTTTTCCATCTGAAACAAATAAACAAAAAACAGACAAAGTACATTCAACAGTAGTTCTTGAGCTTGTCCAGACTGCGCTGCAGGGAGGGGGAATCTAGCAGGAGCCAGGCCATTTCCCTGAGCTGAGGAGGTGGAGCTGGCAGTCTGGGAAATTCCCGGCACCTAGAGGTAGCAGGGCACAATACCAGAGAGGACAGTACTACACAGTGAATTGGGAGATATGCAGAGGTCCCATTCAAGTCTTCAGCTGAGAGCTGTTATGTGCATGCAGGCATGCACAAATCAAGGCCAGAGAAAACCACCTAAAACGATAAGAGGGAACAGTCTTCAAAGTTCACATGGAACCAGTTCCTCTTCCTATCAGCCAGAGTAGAAAACCTCATAATTCAGAGGGTATCAAGTAGAATATTCAGCGATGGTTTACCTCAGTAGTAGGGCAAAATAAACTAAACTCTGCTCTTGTCTGATTAGGCACAAGACCTAAAAGAATTAAACCGTTTCTGTGTAACCTAACCACAGCCCAGACAAAGGTCAAAAATATTTAAAAGAACAGAAAAAAATCCAATGCCTAACAAGGTAAAATTCACAAGGTCTAGAATCTGATTTTTAAAACTACCAGATGTGCAAAGAAGTAGGAAAATACAACCTGTAATGAGGAGAAAAATCAGTCAATCAAAAATTCAGAAATTACACTGATGATAGAATTAGTAGACAGAGACATTAAAGCAATTATAAGTTATAAATTCTATATGTTCAAGAAGCAAGAGGAAGCTTGAACGTGTTAAATAGAGCCATGAAATATATAGATAAAGTCAGACTTCTAGAGATGAAAACTACAATGTCTGAGGTTAAAAAAATAAAATGCTAGATGGGATAAACAGCAGATTAGAAATTACAGAAGAAGAAATTAGTAAACTTAAAGATATAACAATGAAAACTATCCAAAATGAAATCAGAGAAAAAAAGACTGAACAAAAACTGGTAATTTACTCAAAATTGATCTCATAATTCAGTGCAGTTGCCATCATAATTTCAGCATGCTTTTTGGAGAAATTAACAAACTTATCCTAAAATGTATATGGAAATGCAAAGGATCTAGAATAGCCAAAACAATTTTTAAAAAGAAGAACAAAGTTGGATATCTACCTAATTTCAAAAATTATCATCAAGTCACAGCAATCAAGACAATGTGGTACTGGTACAAATGTCAACATAGAGATCACTGAAACAGAATAAAAAGTTCAGTAATAAACCCTTACTTTTATGGTCAGTTGAGTTTTGACATTTAGGTCAGATGGCTGCTAATAAGCATCATCCTAAATAAAAAGGAACAGCCTGCTGCAAGTGCTCCAAAATGGCAGACCCTCCAAAACATGCTAGTGATGAAGGCCAGACACACAAGACCATGTATGGCTACATTTACGTGACGTTTCCCCAAAAAGGCACATCTTTTAGAGACAGAAAGCAGATCAGAGGTTACCTGGAACAAGGGTGGGAGCAAGGATTGACTACAAATAGGTCCAAGGGAATTGGGGGAATGATGAGCTGTCTAAACTGGATTGTGGTAATGGCTGCACAACTCTATAAATTTACTAAAAATCATTGCATTATGCAGTTAAAGTGGGTCAATTTCGTGTTGTGTAGATTATGTCTGAATAAAGCTTAAAAGGGGGAAAGAAGAGGGGAAGAGTGGCCCACAGAACTTTCTCATTATTTTTTATTTCACACTTGGCTTTTTTTTTTTTTGAAACAGAGCTGGGATGCAGTGGCGCAATGTCATCTCACTGCAACCTCTGCCTCCCAGGTTCAAGCCATTCTCATGCCTCAGCCTTCCAAGTAGCTGGGATTATAGGCGTTTTTGTATTTTTAGTAGAGGTGGGGTATCTCATGTTGACCAGGCTGGTCTCGAGCTCCTGACCTCAGGTGATCCACCCAACTCAGACTCCCAAAGTGGTGGGATTACAGGCATGAGCCACCACACCCCCCCACACATGGCTTTTTCTTAACTATTTTTTCCCTATTCAAGTTTAATTTATGGCCAGGAGGCCACAGCAGACAGATCACGAGGTCAAGAGTTCAAGACCAGCCTGGCCAACATGGTGAAACCCCGTCTCTACTAAAAATACAAGAATTAGCCAGGTGCGGTGGTGGGTTCCTGTTGTCCCAGCTACTTGGGAGGCTGATGCAGGAGAATTGCTTAAACCCAGGAAGCAGAGGTTGCAGTGAGCTGAGATTTGAGCCACTGCACTCCAGCCTGGGTGACAAAGCAATACTCCATCTTGAAAAAAAAAAAAAAGAAAAAGTTTAATTTACTACACAAGTAATTTATCATATATGTTCATACATATTTTTACACTTAGAAATTCATATTAGCAAAAAAGAACAGAAACAGATCATACACAATTCTGCTGCCTAAATCAACTTCTTGGGGAATGGAAAGCATTATTCCAAGCTTACATTTATTTATCTATTGGTTTTTGCTGAGAGTTCTTGCCCTCATTTTTTCCATGCTCTGTTGAATACAGTATTTGTAAATATATTGCCTGACACATGACAAGGCAAATTAAAAAGTTATTTGTAAATGTATTGTGACAGATCCTTTTGGGTTTTTTCATTTATGGGGTTAATAAATTTATAGTATATCAACATAAATTAATCTGTGTCAATTTGCAGGAATGGTTCCCCAAGGTGAGGCCAACTTTGCTCCATCTCTAAGCCCTGGGAGCTCCATGGTGCCGATGCCAATCCCTCCTCCTCAGAGCTCTCTGCTCCAGCAAACTCCGCCTGCTTCTGGGTATCAGTCACCAGACATGAAGGCCTGGCAGCAAGGAGCAATAGGAAACAACAAGTAAGGGGGCAGTTTTTATATATGAGCATCCTTGATAACTGTGATAAATCCCTGATACTAATAAATGCTACAGCGGTTGAACCTCAGAAACATTATGCAAAGTGAAAGAAGGCCAGCTACATTTATGTGACATTTCCCCAAAAAGACAAATCTGTGGAGACAGAAAGCAGCACATAAGAATGGCTGTGCTTTCATGGGCTGATTGTATTCACAGTCTAAGTAGAAGATTATTGGCTACTTCCATTTGCATTATGGAAAGAACTACATTTTATGTTATAAGCAAAGAAAAGTGATTATTAAATATTCTAAGTATCAAGTCACTTTTAAGGCAGATTTATGTGCTGACAATACAGAAAAGTGATCTAGTGGCCCCAACCTTTCCATTCTAACCTGAGCACACCTGCAGAATATGATGAGCTCACATCAGTAGCAGAGCCTCCCTGGGACAGACGTAGAAATGGGTACTTTTTAAAAAGTTTTCTTTATAAGAACACTTTAAAATCTTATAAATCTAAAACCAAGAATGGCAAGATGTCAGAATTCAATAGAGCTAAGTAGTGGGCACACAAGTTTCACTTTTCTCGGTGTATTTAAAGACTTTATAACAACAACCAAAAGTTTTTAAGGCCTACTCCTTTTGAATCTCTAGATTTTTAGTGACCTTGACTTACCCATCTTACTTAGAATTATCTCACTAAAGTCTTTCCCGCGCCCCCCCCAAATCCTGGCTGCTGAACTTTTCACACATCACTCTGAGTTTTATAAGAATTTTAATTTGGTTGTGTCTTAGTTCTAATGACAGGGAAGCTGTCTGATCTGACAACATAATAAGTAAGGCAGTTAAAGTTGAAAACACAAGACTGTATTCTTTTAAAGTTCATCGAAAGGTGAGAGAAAATCTTCATGTTAGAGAACTGTATAACTCTCAATGAAGACCATGTATAAATTAGGTAGAAATGGAACCATATCTGTAATACAAGAGGAATTTAGTCTCCTAATGTATTCTAATCCCAACTTCCTAAACTCACTTTGGATTTTGTGGCCCATCATTATAATCATTCCCTTACAGGCACTCTTAATTCCTTTGCCCAGCTCTCGCTCTGTTGCACTTGTGCCTGGCAAATTTCTCCCTAAGGAAATCTAACTAAACTCTTACTTCATACCTCCACCTAAGCACTGAAATATGGCTTGGAAAAAAAAACAGTCATGCTGACATGTCTCAATAACCTATTTCTCTGCTCCCCTTTACAGTTAAATTCCTTAAAAGATTATACTGTATCTACTTCCTCTACTCCCACTCCTTGTTGAACTAATCAGGCTTTCATTTCTATCATTTCACAAAAAGTATCTTTGTCAAGATGGTTCAGTGTCCTCTTCAGTGCCAAAAGCAGTGCTCATCAGTAGCACTTGACATATTTGAGTGTTTATCCTTTCTTGAAGCTCTTCATTTGGTTTCTAGAACAACTCTGTCTCTTGAGAAAAGTGACTGTCTCCTCCTATCACTTAGTCTCCTTGAGGATCTTCCTCATCCCTGTGACCTCCATTTGAGGGCCCAGAGTTTATTCTAGGACCTCTTCCCCATACCCACTCCCTCTTTTGATTACATTACCCATCTTACTATTGTCAATGCCTGTTTCTATGCTTATGACTCCCAGATTTAAACCTCCAGCACAGATGGCACCATACTGTATATCCAGCTGCCCAACCAATATCTCCACTTACAAGTCTAGTAGGCATCTCAAACTTAACATGATGAAAACTAAAATGATATTTTCACCAGACCTGCTCCTCTGGGTTACTTTTTCCCATTTCAGTAAATGACAACTCCATTTTCTACTTTCTTTTTCAGAAGAAAAATCTTTCTCTTTCTCACATCCCACATCCAACACATCAGCAAATCACGTCAGCTTCTTAGCACCTCTCTCTTCTTACCTATTCCACTTATGCACCTTAGTGCAAGCCACCATCATCTTTTTCCTGGGCCATTGCAGTAGGTTCCTCTCCTGTTTCCACCCTTGCTCCACCATCATTTAATATCCACATGGTAGCCAGAGCCATGCTTTTAAAACATGAGGCAGTCCTTTACACACAACTCATTCAGTAGCTCTTCACCTTACTCAAAATACAAAATAGGGCCCATAAAACCTCACATCATCTTGTTCCTGGATACCTCTCTGATCCCATCTGCTATTCTTATTGCTCACTCTGCCACACTGGCTTCCTTTTATCCTTCTGTTCCTCAAATGTGCTAAGTACACTGCAAACTCAGGATGTTTGCATTTTTTAATCTCTCTGCTGGAATGTTCTTCCCTCAGTGGCCACATGGTTTGTCTCACACTTTAAGTCTTTCCTTAAATGTCACTTTATTAGATGCAGACATTAAATGTCATCTTACTACACTTCACTGACCATCATTTCTGAAATAATACCACTTTTTACCCCTGGGGCCTCCTTTCCATTCTTTATTTTCCTCATAGTGATTAATACTTGACATATTGTGTGATAGTTTATTTATTTGTGATTTGTCTCTTCCATCTAGAATATAAGCATCATAAGAACAAGGACTTTGTTTTTTATTACCTCTTTGTCTCCATCCTCTGGAACAGGGAGGCCCTTCCTGTGCATCTGTTGAACAAATGAGTGCAAATACTCCCTAAGTCAACATCTTGAATTCAGATTTAAATATGGTTACAGGTTTTTGTTGTATTTTAGTAGTTTCTGCGAACTTTGGCTTTCCAAATCGTTTGGGAAAGAAAACAGTTACCACCAACTCTTAAAACACTCACACTTGCTTATTTGGTTCATGTGCAGAAGCTTATTAGTCAACATATAAGCATTGTGTATTAGCATATATCACCTGAAAACAGTGACCACTCCCTATCTCTGTCACACAACACAAGATACCATGAGGAACACTAAAAAACAACCCCTGCTGCCAAATAATGAAGAGTGTAGTTGGTGAGGGGCAGGTTAGAGAGAATTAAAACATGAATCATTAAGTAGAATGATGTAATAGAGTTCAGAGATAGTGTAATGTGATTTGTTGTCATTATCTTTCTGGTGGCAAGACAAAGAAATGGTTAAACAAACCTGTGTGTCCCGGAACTGGGTAGTGCTTCTGTGTAAGACTTGTTGATGGGAGAATCCCATTGCTTATTAGCATTTTAAAGGATAAGAAGTCCTGTTGCTGGGCGCAGTGGCTCACACCTGTAATCCTGACACTTTGGGAGGCCAAGGCGGGCAGATCACCTGAAATCAGGAGTTCAAGACCAGCCTGACCAACATGGAGAAACCGCGTCTCTACAAAAAATACAAAATTAGCCAGGCGTGGTGGCACATGCTTGTAATCCCAGCTACTTGGGAGGCCAAGGCAGGAGAATCGTTTGAACCCAGGAGGCGGAGGTTGCAGTGAGCCGAGATCGTGCCGTTGCACTCCAGCCTGGGGAACAAGAGCAAAACTCCATATCAAAAAAAAAAAAAAAAAAAGTCCTGTCGTTTAACCTTTGGTTTCTCAGACTTATTTGACCAGGGACTTCCCTGCTTGGTAATACCTGTAATATCTGTGGAATCCACTCTGGGCCAGAGTATTCATCCTTCTCTTTTTTTCCATCATTTAGTGGCTACGAAATACCTAGTGCTACCCTGAGAAAACTATGATAGCTGCCACAAAGCAGGCAGGAAAACAGAGTGGGAAAGAGGGCCTGTGAGTGTTGGATGTTAGGTGCCAGTGAACCCAGATGTCTTTCTAGGACCTAGGAGAGTGATTGCAGCTGCGGAAGAGCTTGGTCTTCCTTTGATGGAAGATGCTAAAATGGAACTATTGGCAGAATCAGTTTGAAAAAACTTAAACTAATATATAGTCCCAAATATTAATTTGAAAGGAAATTAAGCCCTAAATTTTTTTCAATAAGTATGACATCATTGCAGTCCTTGAAGCTTCTACATGCATTAACTTACATAGCCTTACTCTTCTACAGTGGTGACTTATTTATCAACTGACAAACGAGCACTAAGGCAGAAATGTTCTCATTAGAAAACAGGCATAGAGTCCGGGCCTGGTGGCTCATGCCTGTAATCCCAGCCCTTTGGGAGGCCGGGGCAGGTGGATCACCTGAGTTCAGCAGTTTGAGACCAGCCTGACCAACATGGTGGAAACCCATCTCTACTAAAAAAAAATAAAATAAAAAATTAGCTGGACGTGGTGGTGCATGCCTGTAAAGGAGGCTGAGGCAAGAGAATCGCTTGAACCTGCAAGGCGGAGATTGCAGTGAGCCAAGATCATGCCATTATACTCCAGCCTGGGCAACAAGAGCAAAACTCCATCTCCAAAAAAAAAAAGAAAAAGAAAATAGACATAGATTAGTAGGCTTTTCTGTCACCTTTAGCTGTGGGAACACTGCCCCACAAGCATACACACTGTGCTTGTGAGGGCACAGTGTAGGCATTTGTATTTTATAATTACTTAGGGGGAAATTTTGTACTTTTCTTCAGACATGATAAATAGGCTGTTTCTTGGCCTGTTAATTCAGTATCATTACCTTAGTCTACTGGAAACTGTAAATGTCAGTATATTCTTCTTAACACTAAGAGCGAGCAAGGAAAAGATAAACTATTGCTGGGGAAAATTATTTTTAGAATCAAATTCTATAGAATTAACATTAAAATAGATGGAATTTTACCAGCAGTTTATTGTTAACAATTAATATATAGTCATAAAATATTTGGTGTTTATAGAACTTATGAAAGACAGAATTCATATCATTATCCTTTAGATGTATATATCTGTATCACTGAAAATTTCAAATTTCAAATAAAAAGAGTCAAGTTGAATTTACTTGGAGTTTATTGCTTACTGTTCTTTTTACTAATAGAGACTGATTTGACATTTAAGATCTTTGGCATAACAACAGTCCAGAACTTGGCTATGAAGAAGGAAGTCAGTAAAACAGGCTCTCTGAAAAACAATTGCTTATGTATTTTGCTTCCTAGAAAATACATGAAGCTATGTTCAGGCCTGAGAAGACCTTGGAAGTCTTTAAAAGGATTAAATTTGCTACCTAAAAACATTTGGTTATATACATCTGGTTTCCTCTTAATTTATAGCATATTGAAAGCGACCAGAAGCTAAAACCTTGAGAAATGACAACAAGTTATAGGAGATTGAATAAAGGCTTTCAGATTTTAGTGTGCATGAATAGTTAAAGATGCACCTTTCTATACCCATCCCTACAAAATGTGATTCACCAGGGCTTGAGTAAAACCTGGGAGTCTCAATTGTCAACAAATCCCAGGGTATTCTCTTGTAGATGGTCTCTCCACTACACTTCCAAAAATCTATGCCACTTCACTGGCGTAGATACAGTAAAACCAATAATAAAATAAAAAACAATCTGGACTGCACCATTTGACAGCACTGAATAATAACCCATGCCATAATTCATTTATTCATCAGGTATTTATTGAGTGCCTACTATATGTCACATGTTAATAGAAATAAATGGAACAAGATACCATCATTCCCCTGAAGTATTAAGTCTAAGAGGCTATACAAGCAAACACAATTTAAATATGCTGTCTTTGAATCATTCATTCCTGTGTTAATTCATTCAGTGAACATTTATTGAAGATATATATATATATATGCCAGACAATTTGCTTAAATAGGACATTCTCTGGTTAGATACGTAAATGTCAGTTACCTAGAAGATTGACTTACATGGAAAATTTCCTTTCTTAATTATTTAGATAAATGTATCCTAGCATCTCTGATACTGTGCCAGATAATTGTTACTTAAAATGAGCTCTTTTCCGTAATTTAACCCCTTATGTAGAGTTCAGAATGTATCTGAATTATGTTCAATTTTTATATATGTTAAGAAGATACAGTCATGCATGCAATTTAAGGAAGTAAAATATTTTATTTGGAAACAGAATCTAGTCACATTATCCCATCGTTCATGATCAGTGGATGTAATCTGGATTCTTTTTGAGTTTACAGTGTGTTCAGTCAAGCTGTCCAGAACCAGCCCACACCTGCACAGCCAGGAGTATACAACAACATGAGCATCACCGTGTCCATGGCAGGTGGAAATACGAATGTTCAGAACATGAACCCAATGATGGGCCAGATGCAGATGAGCTCTTTGCAGATGCCAGGAATGAACACTGTGTGCCCTGAACAGGTAAGTGGCACAGCTGGCACACTTGCCACACACATGCCACACCACATCACAGTTCATTATGCTGAGGAAGATCAGGTATGTTGACAGTTACTCATCAGAAATAGCCACACTTCTTTATGCTTTCCCATTAACTTTTAATAATTACTGGCCCTTAAGATATACAGTGAAAAATTTTGACAAGTTTTTTTTTTTTTCTTAGATGGAGTCTCACTTTGTCACTCAAGCTGGAGTACAGTGGTCAGTGGTGCAATTACAGCTCACTGCAGCCTTGACTGCCCAGGCTGAAGAGATGCTCCCACCTCAGACTCCTAAGTAGCTGGGACTACAGGCACATGCCACCTTGCCCAGCTAATTTTTTTACTATTTGCAGAAATAAGGTCTCACTGTGTTGCCCAGGCTGGTCTTGATCTCCGGGACTCAAGCAATCCTCCTGTCCTAACCTCCTAAAGTGCTGGGATTACAGGTGTGAGGCACTACCCCTGGCCTTGACAGACTTTACAAATAAGATTTTAGTTTCATGAGATTTTAGTGTTTTAGATTTATCATAAAACAGTACACAGCCAGGCGTGGTGGCTCACGCCTATAATCCCACCACTTTGGGAGCCCGAACCAGGTGGATCACAAGGTCAAGAGTTCAAAACCAGTCTGGCCAACATGGTGAAACCCATCTCTACTAAAAAAAAATACAAAAATTAGCTGGGCATGGTGGTGTACACCTTTAATCTCAGCTACTCAGGAGGCTGAGGCAGGAGAATTGCTTGAACCCCAGAGGCAGAGGTTGCAATGAGCCAAGATCGCACCACTGCACTCCAGCCTGGGCAACAGAGCGAGACTCTGTCTCAAAAAAAAAAAAAAAAACCAATACATGTAATATATTGGCTTCCTTTATATTCTGAACATATTTTCTTCATTTCTGCCTTTTAATTCAATAAGCATTTATTCAATAACTACTGTGTACAAAGATAGCTTTGTGAGACATGCATATGTACAAGTTGGGAAAGATACAACATGAACAAAGGGTCATTTTAATCATAGGACAAAAGAAATGTGTAAGAGATGGGCCAGACATGTTTCCATCAGATGAGGGGTGTATGCACAATTGATG
Source organism: Cheracebus regulus (assembly GCA_963574635.1). Classification (NCBI taxonomy): domain Eukaryota; kingdom Metazoa; phylum Chordata; class Mammalia; order Primates; family Pitheciidae; genus Cheracebus; species Cheracebus regulus. The sequence continues at coordinate 26,351 of CAUYQU010030571.1, forward strand.
AGGGCTTAAAAGAAAAAAAGGCCTGGTCAAAAAAGTCATTTATGAAAAAGTTGCCTAAACAGAATAGAAAAAGAACATTCAAGATCGGTTATCACAGCATGAACTAGGCAGGATAGAGGTTGAAAGTCTAATTAATGTTAAGGGGATATTTATATTATATTTAGAGAAGAAGTTATGTGGTAAGCTTTTTGGATATATTGCATGCCATCTAAGTGTTTGGAACTTATCCTGGAGCCTCTTACAGATTTTTAGAAGAGAACGACTAAATTCAAAACTATATTTAAGATTATTGGAGTAACTCCCAATAGTTGCTATTCTAATTATTTGTATCAGCAATCACAAAGTAAGCTATAGTAACAAGGCTATTACCATGCAGCCATAATTTATAGCAAATCATAAAAATATATAAACACTGTGTACAAAGTGTTTGTATATGTCCCTTGTGGGACATGCATATGTACAAGTTGGGAAAGACACAACATGAACAAAGGATTATTTTAATCATGGGACAAAAGAAGTGTGTAAAAGATGGGCCATACATGTTTCTGTCAAAAAATTGTGCATCTTTTTTATAGAATTCCTTTTTGGTGTGGTTTTTTTTTAAATCCCCATTTCTGTCCTTAGTAAGCCTAAGGAAGTTAGCAAAAGAAAAAAAAACAACAACTTAGTGATCTGTGTCTGACAGCAAAATAAAAGAACTAACTAGGATTGTTTCTTTTTGTTATTCAGTTATTAGAATTATTATCTCCATTAGATTAAAACAAAATAATTTTAAAGTATAATAAATTAGGTAAAAATAATATTTTAAGTGGGTTTCTAATGTAGTTGGGACTTGCTTTTGTATTTTAATTCAGCAATTTTTTATTTTAACTCAGCTCTTTTAACTCAACAATCTTCACCTTTTAATTGGGGTTATTTGTCCATTAACATTTAATGTGGTTATTGATATGATTGGATTTAAATATCCCATCTTATTTGGGGTTTTCTGTCCCATTTTTTGCCTTTTTTTTTAAATTGAATATTCATTTTTGTTGCCATATTAGCTATATAAAACTGTTTTGCTATTTTAGTGGTTGCTTTAGAGTTTATTGTGTATGTATTTTGCTTATCACAGTCTATCTTCAAATGATATTATATCACCTCATGTATAAGAATCTCATTACAATTTATTTATATTTTGTCCCTCCTGTGCTGCTGTTGTCATACATATCATGTCTACATATGTTCCATTCCCTGTAATTTATTTTTTCTTTAGTCAATTATAAATTTATAAATTCTACTTGTAAACTTTTGACTAAAGAAAACTTTTAAAAAAGCTTTTTTATATCTTTTTTATATTTACCCACATAGTCGCCACTTTCAATTATCTGCATTCCTTTTTGTAGTTCTAAATTTCTATTTGGTATTATTTTCCTTCTACCTGAGGGTCTTGCTTTAACATTTTTATTGTGCAGGCCTGCTGCTAATGATTCTTTTGGCTTTTCTGTGTCTGAAAAAGTCTTTCATGTTTATCTTTGAATGTTCTTTCCCTTAAACTCCAGCTTGGCAGTGTCAGCTTTCAGTGCTTTAAAGATGTTGCTCCACTACAGTATTTCTGATGAGACATCTGCTGTCATTTTATCTTTGTTCTGCCATGTATGATTGAGGTTTTTCCCTCTCTGGCTGATTTTAAGATTTTTCTCTTCACCACTCGTTCTGAGTAATTTGATTATGATATGCTTTGGTGTGTTTTCTTAGTATTTCTTATTCTTGGGGTTCATTGAGCTTCTTGATTCATGACCATATAATCTTCATTAAATTCTTTTGTTGTTTTTTTTTGTTTTTTTTGTGGGTTATTTTTATTTTTTTGAGACAGAGTCTTACGCTCTTGCCCAGGCTGGAGTGCAGTGGCACAATCTCCACTCACTTCAGCCTCCACCTCCTGGGTTCAAGCAATTCTCCTGCCTCAGCCTCCTGAGTAGCTGGAACTATAGGGATAGACTCTCATACCCAGCTAATTTTTGAATTTTTAGTAGAGACAAGGTTTAACCATATTGGTCAGGCTGGTCTTGAACTCCCGACTTAAGGTGATCTGCCCACCTCGGCCTCCTAAAGTTCCAGATTACAGGCTTGAGCCACCACGCCTGGCCACATTTTGGAAAATATTGACCATTATTTCTTCAAATAATTTTTGTCACCATCCTCACTCTCCTTCAGAGACTTCAATTGCATGTATAACAGGCCACTTGAAATTGTCTCACATTCACTGATTCTCTGGGTTTGGGGGACTTTGGGGGAGTGGGATAAGGTTCAATTATTTTTTCTTTGATTTTAGGTCATTTATATTACTGTAGCCTCAGGTACACTGATTTTTTCTTTTGCAGTATCTGTTTATCCTGTGTATTTTTCATCTCAGATGTAAGTTTTCATATCTAGCAGTCATATTTGGATTCTTTTTATATCTTCCATGTCTCCAACTTATCTTTCATAGCTATTCAGTCTTTCCTCTTGTTTCTTGAACAAATGGAATATGACTATTATAATAATTGTCCTGATATTTCTCACCTATCAGTTCTTTTATCAGCATCATTTTTTAGCTGATTTCAGTTGACTTTCCTTTTCTTTATGCATCATATTTTTCTGCCTCTTTGCATGCCTGGTAATTTTTTATTGGATACCAGACATGAATTTTACCTTGTTTATATTCCTACAAATATTCTTTAGCTTTGTTCTAAGAAATGGTTAGGTTACTTGGAAAGTTTGATACTTTTTTGTTTAGTGCGACCAAAGCAGTATTTTTTCTTGGGCTAATTTTAACCTCATCACCAAGGTAAAAACCATTCTATTATGCTACATGATACTACATGAATTATGATGTTTTCCACTCTGTAGGTGGCGGGGGGGCATGGGAGTCAGAACCTTCTCCAAGCCCTGTGGGATCTTTGGGAATTGTTCCATTTCATCTATTCAGGTGATTCTTCCCCCTGCATCTATAAGCTGATGAGTACTGAGTTGTAGACTTGAGGACCACTGGAGATCTATTCCAGAACTCTCTCTAATATTCTGCTCTGAGGGTTCTAGCTGCATCTCCTTAACTCAGGGAAGCTGCCAGCTGCTGCGTGGGTTCCCTTTCTCCATGGTGTAGCTGGAAATACACTCCAGGCAGTAGGCTGGGCAGTTGCCACAGTAGGAACTGTTGAATTGTTAGGGATCACTGTCCTTCATTACCTTTGTCTAATGTCTTAAGTGCCTTTGTTTCATGTCTGGTTATTGGTTTTTGGGAGGTTTTGTTTGTTTGTTTTGAGACCAAGTTTTGCTCTTGTTGCCCAGGCTGGAGTGCAACGGCATAATCTCGGCTCACTGCAACCTCTGCCTCCCAGTTCAAGCGATTCTCCTGCCTCAGCCTCTTGAGTAGCTGGGATTACAGGCACATGCCACCATGCCCCACTAATTTTTTTTTTTTTTGTATTTTTTTGTATTTTTAGGAGAAACAGGGTTTCATCATGTTGACCAGACTGGTCTGAAACTGCTGACCTCAAGTGATCCGCTTGCCTCTGCCTCCCAAAGTGCTGGGATTACAGGCGTGAGCCACTACTTATATAAGTATCTTATATAAGAATATAGAGAAAAGTGTACAACTCAATGGATTTTCACAAACTGAACACACCTGAAAACCACTCAGATCAGAAACAGAGTGTCATCAGTGCCCCAGAGGTTCTCCTTGTTCCTTACACACTCTCCACCTCCACAAGGGGAACTACTATCCTGGCTTGTAATAACACAGTTAATTGCTAAGCTTTTCATTTTTGCTGTTCCGCTATTACTTTTCTGTCAGTAAGATTATTTTCCATTGAAGAATTTGGTTTTCAGCTTAAACAACTAGCTTATAATTTGATCTTGTATTTACCTTTAATAGATAAATGATCCCGCACTGAGACACACAGGCCTCTACTGCAACCAGCTCTCATCCACTGACCTTCTCAAAACAGAAGCAGATGGAACCCAGGTCAGTAAGGCAGTTCTAAGCCCAGAGCTGTCAGACGTACTCTGGATACACAGAGGTCATTGTGTAGCATCATTAAGAGCCTGACCTTCGGAGTCAGACCTGGGCATGAGTCCTGCCTCTGCTCTTCTTAGCTGTGTTGTCCTGGGCATGTTATAGCGCTTTCCTGAGCTGCTGTATAACCACAGAACTGACATGATACCTGCCTATAGGATTGTTGAGAGGATTAAATGAGATAAGTTCAGATGATTTAACTCAGTGCTTAGATAAGAGCAAGTGATCACAAATGGTGGCCACTAATAGTGATTTTTAAATAAGCACAGTGCTAAAAACTCATCTGTAATCAAACTACCTCAGAAGATCTCAGTAACTTCAGACAAAACAGAGTGCCTGCTATATACTTCACCTCCTAAGAAGTATGTTTCAAAACAGCACAAACAGCAAGCACTTTCTTATATTAACCTAATTTAGAAATTAACCTAATTTAGAAATTAGAAATTTTAGAAGAAGGGCTTAATTCACTTTGGTAACTTTGGTTGAACTTTAATCCAGGCTGGAGTGAAGTGGTATGATCTCTGCTCACTGCAACCTCCACCCAACCCCCGGATTCAAGAAATTCTCCTGCCTCAGCCTCCTGAGTAGCTGGGATTACAGGGGCCCACCACCATGGCTGGCTAATTTTTTTGTATTTTTAGTAGAGATGGGATATCGCCATGTTGGCCAGGCTGGTCTCGAACTCCTGACCTAAGGTGATCCACCCGCCTCGGCCTCCAAAGTGCTGAGATAGTCGTGAGCCACCACACCTGGCTGAAGTTTAGTCTCTTAAACATTTTTAACACAGGCAATATGCCACAGATGGCAATAGGAAGACACATAAGATATGTTCCATCCCCTTCAGGTGAACTATGGGGAGAAGTGAGAAAAGGAAGCTTCATTTGTGAAATGCTTGTGGTTTGCCAGGCACTGTGCTATGCACTGTATGCATTATCTCATTTAAGCCTCACTGTAACCCTATGAAGGAGGTAGTACTCCTTTTCTTCACAGATGAAGAAACTGAACATGAAGAGGTTTAACTACATGTACCATTCACAGTACTAGAAAGAGGAAGAGCTGAGGTTCAAACCCAGGTCTTTCTATTGCCAAAGTCCACACTGTTTCTGCCATACCAGTTAGGAACTATTGAAAGATAAAACACATCAATATATGCACATAATCAAAGAAGGTAAATTATTAAATTTATATTACAAGTTATGAGCCATAAGCATTCAAAGAAAGGAGAAATTGCTAAGATGGTCAGAAGAGCATTTTTGCAAGAGATAGAACTGAACTGAGCCTTGAAGGATAGTTACCAAGGCAAAGGGAAGGAAAGGAGGATGGTAGTTGTTGGAGGCTGGTGCAGAGGTAGATCCAGAAGTAGAAAGAACTGGAAGTAGAGGCCACAGAAGCAGGGAAATAGTAGTATCTTAGCATAGTCCTGGAAACCAAATCCACTGAAGATAAAATGTTTATAAGTAGTATTCATAGGAATTAAAGTTGGTAAAGTGGTGTGGGGCAAATTTCCAGAGGCCTTGAATGCTAAACTAAGGGATTTGGATTCAACCCTATGGACAGAAGAGTGAAAGGGCAACATTGATAGAAGTGCTAGTTTAGGCTTCGTCTTGGGAAGGAGAAAGTGAAGGGAGATGTATTGGCCAGTTGAGAAGGACAAAGATTAATGGGAAGACTGGGTTCACAGACTAAGCATTTTAGGAAGTAGGATCTGAGTCCTCTGAAGGTAAAGAGAAGGCATTTGGGCTGGATGTGGTGGCTCACACCTGTAATCCCAGCACTTTGGAGGCTGAGGCAGGCGGATCATTTGAGGTCAGGAGTTTGAGACCAGCCTGGCCAACATGGAGAAACCCTATCTAAAAATACAAAAATTAGCCAGGCATGGTGGCAGGCACCTGTAGTCCCAGCTACTCAGGATGTTGAGGCAGGAAAATTGCTTGAACCCAAGAGGTGGAGGTTGCAGGGAGCCAAGATCACACCACTGCACTCCAGCCTGGGTGACAAAAGGAGACTTTATCTCAAAAAAAAAAAGAGAGACAGAGAGAGAGAGAAGGCATTTTAAGATCAGGGACATGAAGACTCTTCATTCATCAGATGTTTTTGAAAGTCTCAAACCCACAGAAACATTACTGGGCAGCTTGACAAATTAGTTAAACCCATACAACCATGTTTGAAAGTTCTAGAGCTCTGCCCTGAGACAGTATTTGAACTGAAGTAAAAACTATGCCAGAAAATCTCCAGAGGTTGTGACTCAGCTCTCACACCAGTCCTCTCACCTGGAAGACCTGAAGCTTTTTTTGTGTCACGCTTTGCCTATCTGAGAAGTTGTGGTAATATATGAAGTACTTTGTGGACTAGTCTAAGACACCCCCTTTTAAGTGATAGTTTAAAATGGCTGAAATGGGTTTTAGAGTTTGTTTAGTCTTCTCAATTTTCTCTATTTTCAATAATACACTTTTTTAATTTATTTGAGACAGGGTCTTGATCTATTGCCCAGGCTGGAGTGCAGTAGCACCAGCTTACTGCAGCCCCAACCTCCTGGGCTCAAGTAATCCTCCCACCTGGCCTCCTCAGTAGCTGGGACTACAGGCACACTCCACCACACCCAGCTAATTTTTTTATTTTTTGTAGAGACAGGTTTCGCTCTGTTGCCCAGACTGGTCTCAAACTTCTGGCCTCAAGTGATCCTCCTGCCTCAGCCTCCTAGAGTGCTAGAATTAGAGGCATGAGCCTCCATGCCTACCCTAGACTATCTTTTTAAAAGTTTTAGTTTTAAAGAAGCAGAACTTTCTAGTTTGTTTTATCATGCCTTTACCAAGAACTTTTTAAGAATTTGGGGACAAAAACACCTTATGCTTTGCCCCAGTATTTCATATGTAGAAACATAAACATGAAATTTTATATGTTGACTTTTTAAAAAATTATTGCCTAAAAACGAACTATAGTTTGTGCTCGTGTGAAGTTTCAGTGGTAGAATCTTCTTTCTGTTGTGGCCAATCGTGAAATCTCTTTTTGCTCCAGTGTTTTTTATTTAACCAGACAGCAGCTGGGGAGTGAGTTAGACAGAAATATAAAGACAGATGTACAGAAAGGGAGAAGAAAAGATGAGAAGAGGACTGGAGGAGGAGTAGGACTAGCTGTATTGGGGAATGGAGATGGGTTGGGGAGGAGGTAAGACAGGCGAGAACAGGAAGAGAACACAGAGAACAGAGGAGCAGGAAGAGGGATGGCAGGGGGATCATTGACCTAGGAAGAGAGGAAGTCCTGGTGAAGCTCTAGAAGGAAAGAGTCAGAATGAGACATTATAGAGCACAAAGGTGGGGCGAGGGCACAGAGGCAGCTGGAGAGCAGACTGGGCACATTGGTGTGTTACAGACACAGGAGAAAGAGCCCAGAGGAGGTGGTAACAAATGGGAGCAAGCAGGAGCTAGAAGCCACATTCGGGAAACTAGGGAAAGGGGAAGAGGAGGAGAAAAGCACTGCTAATCTAACTAGAGATTTATTCCTTAGGCACTAGGAAAGCTCATCTCAGGGGCTGTCTGCCTTATCTGAGAGGGAGGAAAGTGGAGATGTAAATGGATTAAGAGAATAGGAGACCAGGGGCCAGACTGATGTCCAAATTTGATGCATAGGACATTTGACATTTGGCTAATGAAAGTTGATGGAAAACAACTTTTATTCCATTAGGATAGAAAAGTTTTCAGAGAAACTGAGTGTAATTGGTATGAATTAGTGATAAATGATAAAAAAAAAAATACACCACTAATCTAAAATACTTTATGACCTATTAAACAGGAGACACAAACTTGTCAAAAACTTTGAGACGGTTAGATGCACTTAGATGCCTTATAAGACATCTCTATTCCAGGTCTGGAATATTTACAAGTGCAGTATTGGCCTTAATCCATTCTACGAACAACTTTTTAATAAAGCTGGTTGGTAAAGACTAACTTCTGGCTTTGTTTTCCCAATAGAATATGCTAGAACTGTACAACTTTAGACATTTTTAAGGAATAAGTGTATTATTACTGAAAGTAGTGAAGGGAAAATTCACACTGTTCTCAAGGCTAGTAGACTTACTGTTATTTTTAGCTCATGTGTTTAAATGGATTGTCTATCAGGGGAAAAAAAGTCAAATATAAAATTGTTCTAATGATAATTTGCTGTAATGCTAAAGGCAATATGTGAAAGAGCTATGTAATAATACATTTAAATACTACAAAAATCTTTTGGACATTAACCTTAGATGCTGATGTCCCATTATTGAGTTGTGGTTTTGTTTTGCTAATACTGGTTGAAAGCCCTTAATTTTTCATTGACATCATAAAGATTTTTTTATCCTACTGAAATCATCCGTAGAATGGTTTTTAAACCAGTTTTCTAAATACTGTGTATTTTTTAAAACCTACCACTGGATACCCAGACTCTGAAACTGGGCTTCTCCCAATCTTGGCAACGTTAGTAATGATACTCACTTTCAATATTGATGGCAACCCTATAGGAGGCGTGACCATTCCAATTTTGATTTTATTTTTAAAGTGTGAACTTTCCAGAACCCTGAGCAAAATGAGTGCAGCGATTTTCTTTTTGTAGGACAAGAAGACAGAAGAGTTCTTCTCTGTGGTGACTACAGACTAGAGGAATGCTCTAGTGAGTTTCCACTTCAAGTAGTACCCACTCATAAGCCGGGGGGGCAGACCCTTCTGTCTAAACACATCTTTTATTTGTGTTCCAGCAGGTGCAACAGGTTCAGGTGTTTGCTGACGTCCAGTGTACAGTGAATCTGGTAGGCGGGGACCCTTACCTGAACCAGCCTGGTCCACTGGGAACTCAAAAGCCCACGTCAGGACCACAGACCCCCCAGGCCCAGCAGAAGAGCCTCCTTCAGCAGCTACTGACTGAATAACCACTTCTAAAGGAATGTGAAATTTCAATAATAGACATACAGAGATATACAAATATATTATATATTTTTCTGAGATTTTTGATATCTCAATCTGCAGCCATTCTTCAGGTCGTAGCATTTGGAGCAAAAAAAAAAAAAAAAAAAAGAGGAGTTCGCTTTTGTTGGGAGATTGAAAGATGCTTTGTTTCTTTCATTGTAAAGGCCTTGGATATTGAAAAAATACCAAGGCAGAACAGTTGGACAATCTATTTCTTGAGCCAAATTTAATTATTCTTATTTTTGTAATCAGTCATTGGCTTCTTATCTGGATGAAGGCTTTTGGAGGAGAACCAAAATGACAAGTTCCAAGAGGAAGATGAAGCTCCGCCTCCGCTGCTCAGTCCCAACCCTGCCCAGGAAGAAGGGCCCTTGGGGCTTTGCCTGTGCCCGTCCACCAAAGGCTCTCAAGTGTCTCGAAATCAGCAGCCCTCCTCATCCCAATCCCAGGCAGCTTGTGTGTACAATCAGCTTCTCTAGCAACTCTGTATCTGTTGGCTTCAAGAGACTATTTTGCCTCCACATATGTACCCCTTCTCCTTTTTTTAAAGATGGATTTAAACCAAGATGCCTCCAGGAAAGAGGACGAAATGAGTATATTCACAGAGGAATCCAAAAAATACAGTTTGGGAGAAAATGCAATAATTTTTGATAAGATGGGTGAAGGACAAGAAGTGAGTTCTATCAATTATTGTAGATACAATTTTCTGATTAAATCTGGAAAAATAAAAGGCAGCCTGTTCTTTCTGCTTTTATTGTATTAACAGCTGAGGTAGCTAAAGTTATTTAAAATAAAATTAAATTTATGATCCAAGTAGCTTATTTTTCCCTTTAAATATCATTGTAAATATATTTGATTTCTTGTAGAAATTGATTTCCTTGTTTAATTTTATCCTTTTATTATACTCTTGATTTTTCTAAATTTGTGTGTGAAATATAACATTGATTGAATTGCAGTTACATTTGGCTAGTAATATTTCATTATTTTAATAACTGTGATGCCATGTATGGATTTACTTTGGGGTTCAACTCAAAATGCCACTGCCAGAAAGAGCTGTTCCAGCTGATCTAGAGCATACTGCCCTAGAGTGCCCCTGGGATCATCTGAACGGAAGTGCACAGGCTACTTGTACAGAGAAAAAATTAATACTCAAAGGAAATCTTCATTTTTTAGATTGACTTTGGGAATTTGAATTTTCATCAGTGCAAATATAAATTTTTCTATCCTGCTCTGAGGCTAATTGGTACCATATTTTCCCTTTGTCTCTTGTCACTCTGCCACATCCCATCTCATCCTGGCCTCTGAGTCAAGAACCCAGTGAACTGACTTTCTAGTTCTAGAAGTTCCGCCCGCAAGGCCAGGAAATCTTGAGAAAGGTACTGTGGAAGAAGCAAAGGTAGACCCCTGTCACTCACCTTTGTCTGCATACCTGGGCCTGTGAATGATGACAGCATCTGACATTCTGCACCAGCTACCTCTGCCTCCATGGCAGAGGAAAGGCCATAAGAACAGTGGAAGAGGAGCATGGACTCAGACTTCAAGGAAGAAGCCATTTCCCCAGGTCCTTCCTTCCTGCATCTCACCACCCCTAGTTACAAATAACTCCATTGAACAGCATCTATTCAGAAACTATACCGAATAAAAAGATTGGTGGAAGGGCTCATGTGGTTAGCAACTATGAAACAGAAATAGGACACTCAGTTACAAACATTATCTCCTTTAGTTTTTCAGAAAATGCATCCCTGATTTCATTCATTTCCAGCTTGAAAGCCAGCCATATTACTCTAGTCCCCATCAAACTGCTCTAGAAGGTCATTTCCATTTTGTTTGTGATATTTAGTCGCACAGACTTCAGGAAGTTCACCTTTAACTTCAGCATTCCAGATGAAGTTTCCTGATTCAGTGCTTTTGCATAAGGAACTAGAAAAAAAAAAAGTGGTAAGGAAAATTGGAGATGCTAACATCCTCCCCCATCCCAACTGCACCTTAAAATATGCATGTCACCTTCAAGGTTTTATAATTGCACTGTTTGTTTTATGTATGTACAGATTAAAATTATTGCTACCTTTGAGAAAAATAAAATTGCTTGCTTCTATGTAATTCCTGTCATTCCACAGGAAATTCACTTTTCCAGCTACATTGAATAGAATTTGTTTAACAACCTCATGGGCTGCCTCTTCATTTACAAGGAAGAAATGAAATGTACATCGCTTCTCGGCCTTTTGGCTAAGATCAAGTGTAGAAATGAAATGTACATTCTGCAGAAATTGCCAAAGCCCAAATTAACAAGTATAAAAGAATAATAAAAGAAAGCATCCATGAAGCCAAAGATCCTTAAAGTCATCCTAATTTGAGACAGTTGAAATTTGAGATCAAACTGAAGTCATGATAGTAGCACTTGCGGGGTTCTAACTGTGCCGTTGTCTGATGATTAAAGATTTCTAGGCCTACTGTTTCTTGACCCAGAAGATCTGGTTTAGGCAGCACTTCATGGCCATAGATGCCATATCTCTCTCAATTATTTTTTTTAATAGATCAGCATTTATCAATAATAGGTATTGAGTCTTAACTTGAGGAGGCTCCTTCAATGTAACAATGCATTTTATAGGCTTTAGGCCCTGTTGCTTGTATGTTTTTAAAGCATCCTAAATCCACCAACTTGGCTAAGTAGGGCTAGGGTGTAAGAGTTAAAGAGGAAAGAAACACGAAATGAGGCTCAACAGTTAAAGACAGATTTATTTTAGAGAAAATAAACCTGAGAGGGGCTTCTGGCTGATTTCCATAAAGAGTGCTTTCTCTTACAGACTAAGAGTATACATTGGTTTTAGGGTGAGGAGGCTTATCACAAGCTTGGAATTTTTCTGTGTGAGACACAAGTTTTATGGCGCGATCGGAATGTCTCTGGGTGGAGGGGAGGTTACTTGGGCCTGACATCTTTCCGGCCAGAGGGGGATTCTCGAGCTAGTATGTCTTTGGTTGGAGAGGAGTTTGGAATGTTTCTGCTAGGAGATGTTATTTGTGGTTCATGGTCATGCTGACGTTAGCCATTAGGCTGATGCCCTTCGGATTTAGGCAGTTTTTGGTTAAGGTGAATTTTAGAGTGAGAGGCTTGTCCAAGATGGCGATGCTCCTGCTCTGTCATAGGGTAAATGTGATTCCAGAGGGCTCAAGGAGGGTGTTCTTCCCACACACATTCCTAGACCTAAATGTACACAGATTTGGTAACTGTTTTCTGAAGTCTTATTTATGGGGGACAAAACCTTTTTTTTCCATAGTTGAGATAAGGTAAAAATGAAAATTCCCTTAGATGAGGCTGAACATTGATTTAAAGTTATCCCTAAGTGTAGGGGTGAGGAAAACAAAAACAGTTGAGGAAAAAGTGTGATTGTTAGAAGGAAGTTTCACCTCTGTGGTTTCACCTAAGGAAGGTTCCATTCCTAAAGGAGACCTCAGAAATGGCCTCCTAAGCCCTGACAAAGAAAAAGCAGTTGCCTGCTTACAAAGGCAGTTTTACCGATTTCCTAGTTGACAGTAACTGCTCTTCTCAGAAGGGCACCTCTACTTGAATAAAGTGAATAATTCAGAGCAAGCCTGAGCCTTGACCATTCCTGTGCCTCTGAAGATCTTGATGATTTAATTAAGCCATTAATTCTTTTTATTGGAGAAAACTGCCAAAGGAAGCATGCCTCTGTCCAGAACCCTTGCTGCCAGCACTAAATTAGTTTTCTGTCTATATTTTTCATTTCCCCCAGAACTCTTAATAAGATTGAAGAAACACAAAGTTCAGGCCTCATTCCCCGTTTCAACACATTGTATTGGCTTTATCTGAGGAAGTAGGGATATGAAAGTCTCCCAACAGGCATGCGCCCTGCCCTAGTGGAGCTTATTTTCACATCAGGGACTTAGATCAAGATAATCACAACTGGATTAATGCACACAGGAGAATTCCAAATAATTTCATAAGCAGGGCCTCGTCTAGAGGGCGAAGGCAGGTTCCTGTGAGGAGGCTGGCATTTGAAGTGAGGTTTGCTCAGTGGAGAGCCAAGTGAACAGAGTTGTGAGAAGCAGCACGTGGGAAGGCCTGGAGACAGGGAGGAGTCTGAGAGCTGCTTGTTTAAGTTGTTAACTAGTGCTCTCCTGAGTTGGCATCTACATTAGAATTATGTCAACCCATGGCTCCAGGAGGAACAGCACTAGGCATTGGGGTCCTCACTTGGAAATTGTTTCAGCTCATAACTAAAGTCTCTTCCACAACTACCCCTGTCCCGCCAGAAGTACAGGTTTGTGTCTTCATAGTACTCTGTAGCTGGTGACAAAAGTATTCAGAGAGAATAAATTTGTACTGTGACAATTTCTAAAATACTTTCCTGCACATTACCTCATTTAATCCTCTGCTGTCCTTGGAGAGAGTTGTTAAAAAACAAGCTCTGGGTTGGGCTCCGTGACTCACGCCTGTAATCCCAGCACTTTGGGAGGCTGAGACGGGTGGGTCACCTGACGTCAGGAGTTCGAGACCAGCCTAGCCAATATGCTGAAACCCCCATCTCTACTAAAAATACAAACAATTAGCCGAGTGTGGTGGCGGCCGCCTGTAATCCCAGCTACTCGGGAGGCTGAGGCAGGAGAATCATTTAAACCCAGGAGGTGGAAGTTGCAGTGAGCCGAGATCACACCACTGCACTCCAGCCTGGGCAACAAGAGTGAAACTCCATCTCAAAAATAAAGTCCAGGCTCAGAGGTTCACACCTGGAATCCCAGCACTTTGGGAGGCCAAGGTGGTGGATCACGAGGTCAAGAGATCAAGACCATCCTGGCCAACATGGTGAAACGCTGTCTCTACTAAAAATAGAAAAATCAGCTGAGCATGGTGGCACCCACCTGCAGTCCACCCTACTGGGGAGGCTGAGGTAAGAGAATCACTTGAACCTTGGGGGCAGAGGTTGCCGTGAGCTGAGATTGCGCCACGGCACTTCAACCTGGCAACAGAGTGAGACTCTGTCTCAAAAAAAAAAAAATGAAAAAGAAAAAGCTCTGGAGGGTTATGACACAAACACTACCATTTATCTGTGGAAATTGGGAGTTGAAACCAAGTCTAATTCCAAATTCTGGATTCACTGTCCTGGACTAGATGAGCTAGGATGGATTCTGAGTCTGTGGACTTTAATCTCATTGTATGACCTTAGGCAGTGCTTTCATATGTGCGATAACTAAAACAGCTTTGAAAAGAGGGGCAAGAACTCCAGGGTTGAGAAGAGAGGACCTGGTTCCTCTGGAGGCAGTCAGAGCCTGCCCTTTGGAGGCCTCAACTAAATGGGGGTTATTTTTGGCATATGGTCAGCAGGATGTCCCACTACCGTTTGGGAGAAGCATTCTGTCCCTGCATATCTAAACAAGGAATGAAGAAGGAGCTCTGTGAAACACAGTGTCATTCCCTTAGCTTAAAAGAATCCTGGAAAATGTGGCTTCCTTGTGGGGCAGGTATAAGAATGACTGATAGAGGATCCTTTTTGTGAGGCAGAGAAATTACAGGACCCTGCAGTTCATCCTAGGATAGCAGGTTTCTTGGATCAGACCTTGGAAGCACTTACCTTTCCCTGGCTCTTGATCCTACTGCGGACAAAGAATTGTTCTCTTATGCTGTGGAGTCTGGCTCTGGTCTAATTGTGCTTGTCTCTGAACTTTGGTAGTTTGTACAACCAGCAGAAGCAAGCAGTGCCCACAGGTGTCCATAACAAACTTGAGACATTAGCTTGAAAAAAGAAGAATTATGCTGAAAGGAATAACTTCTGTTCCATCAGATTTTCCCATTCCAGTGCCCAGGAGCCCTCAGGTAAAGCAAAACCCCAAGACCATGGTGTGGTATTTTCTCCTTTTTTCTTTTTAGAGTCAGGATTTCTCCCAGGCTGGAGTGCAATGGCATGATCATGGCTCACTGCAGCCTCAAACTCTTGGGCCCAAACCATACTCTCGCCTCTAGCTGGGACTACAAGTGCATGCCACCACACTCAGCTAATTTTTTTTTTTTTTTTTTTTTTGGTAGAGGTGGGGCATCACTCTATTGCCCAGGCTGATCTTCAACTCCTGGCCTCAGGTGATCCTCCTGCCTTGACCTCCCAAGTGCAGGGATTACAGGCATGAGCCACCGCACCCAGCCTTTATTCCATTTTTGATGACTTGTTGCTGTACTGGCATGGTACAGCAGTATGGGAAGTACAGAGACACTGCTCTGAAGCTGTTGCTTTCCTAGCAGTGGAGAGTCTACATCAATTAATCAGTTACTCTGCCAGGCAATGTACTAGGCTAGTAACCCACTTTTGTGTGAATAATTTCTTACATTTGTATAGCACTTTCACATATTTGATCTGCAAAATCCTATAAAGCAATTACAGTAGACCATTTTACAGATGGTGAAGCTGAAGCTCAGATCCATAGTCAGGTAACAAGTGCTTGGCCCAAGAGTCAATCCTTGGATTTTGGAATGAAACCTGCCAGTGGTTCCACTGCACAATACAAGTACTAGAGATAAAAGCACCTGGCTGGGCACCGTGGCTCACACCTATAATCCCAGCACTTTGGGAGTCTGAGGTGGGCAGATCATCTGAGGTCAGGAGTTCCAGACCAACCTGGCCAACATGGTGAAACCCCATCTCTACTAAAAATACAAAAATGAGCCGGGCGTGGCACATGCCTATAATCCCAGCTACTCAGGAGACTGGGGTAGGAGAATTGCTTGAACCCGAGAGGCAGAGGTTGCAGTGACCTGAGATCACACCACTGCATTCCAGCCTGGGCGACAGAGCGAGACTCCATCTCAAAAAAAAAAAAAAACAAAAAAAAAAACGATAACACAATGACTGTGGGAATTCTGACGAGTTAAAAATTATTCTCTGGAATTCAAAATCCTTACAAGCTTACAGGGGTTTCCACTTTGAAAACAAAACTAGGTCAGGCACAGTGGTTCGCACCTGTAATCCTAGCACTTTGGGAGGCCAAGGCAGGGGGATAGCTTGAGGCCAGGAGTTTGAGACCAACCTGGCCAACAGAGCTGTAATTCTGAGTTTGTCAAAGTATACATGTTTTAAGTGTATGTGAGGGTAACATTTCTCAGGCAGGGCCCTGTACTCTCGCTGAACAACTCCCATCTTTTCCCTTGAACTCAGTAGCACTTAACACTGTGTATACATCTTAAGTCCACTCTTCAACGTCTCTCTCAGTCCAGTTTTAAATTTTTTAACTGGTGAGCATTACCACATAGATCCTACCCTCCCACATCCAGCACTCAAACTGAAGTCCCAAACCAAATAACTTATTCCCCACGAATATGTTCTTGTGTCCCCATCCAAATTCATTGCATCATCATCCTGCTAGGGGTCATTTTCAACAACTTTTTCCCACTCATTTCACCAAATTGCAAGAAGTCCCACTTTGTAGTGCCTCGTAGCTGTCTCCTCCTTTCTAGCCTATTACTGACTAAATTCTGGACGTCATTATCTTTTTTCGGATGATTCCAATAACCACCTTCAAGCCTTTTATACACAATCATCAGAGAAACCTAAACAGTCTTCAGAATCTTAGTGACTGCTTCTGCCTAGAGTTGATCTGAAATCAAGTGGCCGTTTGAGCTTCATTGTCCTCTACACCCTCTCTAAACAAAAAGGTCCAGCCACAAAAATGATCCGGTCTTCATTCTTGAATTGACCATGTTCTCACTTTCATTGCCATCCCCAGTCTCTTCCCTCAGCCTGCATGCTCTTCCCTTCTCATCCTTCAAGACTGCAGTTGAGATCCCCTTGCTGTGAAGCCCTCCCTGGTCCCCGCATTTTGAGTAGCCCTTCCTTTGCTCTGCCTTGCTGCAGTGTTTGGGCCTCCACTGGCATGCAGTTATATGCACATCTGTTTCTTTTCTTCACTAAATTGTAAGCCTCTTAAATATGAGACGCACACACACTCCTACCACCCCCAGCCTCCCGCTGAGCCTTCTACATAGTAGGATCTTAAATGCTGATTGAAGAAATAGACTCAAAGACAATATTTCAAATAAGGGAAAGTGGCTGTGGGCAGACTGACACTGAGTTGTCTCCTTAGAGTCTGGATTGCTGAGCTGAGGGAAGGTTGCAAACTGTCTAAAAGCTCAAGACGGGATTTTGATTTTATCTTGATGACTGTGAAACGGCATCATCGTCTGGGGTAAATACCCAAGATTCGTTGTTTCATGACCACGGAAAACTAGGATGTGGACATACAAAGAATGAGGTTTAGAGCAGAAGCTTAATAGGCAGAAGAAAGAGAAAAGCTCTCTCTGCTGCAGAGAGAGGAGTCCTGAAGAAAATGGGAAATGGGTTGCCACTTCCACAGTGAAATGCAGAAGGTTTTATAGATGAGCTTGAGGAAGCGGTGTCTGATTTACATAGGGTGCACAAGATTGGTTGGACCAGTGTGTCATTTACATAGTGCACAAAAAGCTGCTTAAAACTAAGCATGCCATTTGCATAGTATGCAAAGAAGGTGGTGGCCCCACATTAATCTTTTATTATGCAGATGGGTTCTCTACCTGGTGGTGCCATGATGCCTGGTTCTTTACTCTACCTATGGTGACAAAGAGAAGCTGGAGCCTCCGTGTTGAACATGCCTGGCCCTCAGGAAGCCCTTTTCTATTGGCACAGCTGGCAGCATTCACCCTTGCAAGCTTCCAGCTCACTTGTCTATGACTGCAGTTTGATTTTTCAGGCTGCTTTTTATTAGAAAAGAATTTATTTGGGGGTTAAAAGGGAAAATCCATCAAAGACTCTCACTATCTGCCTAAATAATTTCTTTCTAGCTCCTGTATCAACTGTTTTCTTGTTTCATGAAAGGTGAGCGAAGACAGGTCCTTTTCACTAAAAATTTCAAAATTCTCACACTCTAGGAGTCTCCACATTGTTGGAGAATTTGGAGAACATTAGCAGTTATCTGCAATACTTCATCAGGCTCTCAGCTTTATAGATGATACATGCTTCGGTTAAACCCTTTACACTTCTCCCAAATTACCCTCTCAGAGTTGATGACCATCTTAACCAAGAAAGTAGAAAAGGCAGATCGGGGAGAAAAACTTCAGTCTTCCCTAGAAAAATGAATATAGAGTATAAACCAAAAAGTGTCTGAGACAGATCTCAACTGATTTACAGGTTTATTTTGCCACAGTTAAGGTTGTGCATGGGGAAAAAGAAATACAAGTTACGGTAGGATCTGTGGCCTGTGCTTTTTTCAAAGATAGTTTTGAGAACTTCAGTATTTAAAGGGCAAAGAGTGGACAGGAGGGGTAGGAGGAAAGAGAAAGGGGGAGGTTAGGTGGTAAGGCAAATGGTTACATTCTTGTGAGGCTTTGATTAGCACTCACTGAATCCACATTTTACATTTGAAAAGACAGGAGTAGGGGAAAGTCAATTATGTATTTTTCCTGTAATCATTAAGTCTTTTTTTTTTTTTTTTTTTTTTTAGAGAGAGGATCTTGCTCTGTCACCCAGGCTGGAGAACAGTAGTACTATCTCAGCTCACCACAACCTCCACCTCCTGGGTTCAAGCAATTCTTGGGCCTCAGCCTACCAAGTAACTGGGACTACAGGCATGTGCCATCACATCTGGCTAATTTTTTGTGTTTTCAATCCTTGAAAACAGGTTTATAACGTCGGGAAAAATCCACACAGAGACAATGGATGACTCAGCAAGGCTAGTTTACTTCCTGCAGGAAGGGTGCAACCAGCTGGCAGTCTTGCCATGAGAGCACGTGTGAACAAGGAGACAGGGACATTTATAACTTTCATAACCTGATGCAATCGCCCTACTGCTGTGTCTAGTTTCCATTGGCCGGAATGGGACCTCACATTCTTTGCCTGACCCGATTGGCTAAAAACATGGAAATTTTCTATAGAAGTAAAGGCAGAGGAGAACAAAAGGAAAGAGGAAGTAACTTGAGGAATGCTTAGAGAAGCAATGATATTTTCAAGTAAGGAAGGACAATGAGCTTTGACCGAAGACTTGCCTGGGCTTGTCCAGGCCTGTCAGGGCAAATATCTAGGTTAAAGTGTAAGAAAACTACGAACACGGGAGCCACTTATTTATTTATTATAACTGACAGCGACTTTAAGATTATTAGCAAAAGCTTTAAAGTAAAATAACCCTTGAATAAACTATTATTTATTGGTTATGAACTAAGAGGAAAGCTTTGAAGAGGAATCTTTTATTTAATTTCCTACATTAGTAGAGATGGGGTTTTGCTATGTTGGCCAGGCTGATCTCAAACTTGTGGCCTCAAGTGATCTGCTTGCCTTGGTCTCCCAGTGTGCCGGGATTACAGGTGTGCGCCATTGTGCCCAGCCATTCATTTTACACATAAGATAAAGTCAGCATGTGAAATCACATCTATCTAGGAATAAAAGGAAGTTTTTGTGTCCTTCAGTTCCCAGGCTTAACTTTCCCTTTGGCACAGTGAGTGTCGGGGGCCTAAGATTTTCTTTTCTTTTCAAAATAATATGTCCTACTCTCTCTTTTACCTACCATAAAATGCTGCTGAGAAGCAATTCATGTTGAAATTAAACAAGAATAAGATGACTCCTTGTGAAATTTCTATCAGTTTTGCCTTTAACACCAATGTCTCTGAAAGCTGAGTGACTTAACTCAGAAAGTGGACAGAAAGGACACGTCAGCAAATAGGCTGACCTTCCTCTAACAGGAACTAAGGTCTTGCCTGGGGTTTCTTTCCTGATTCCTGAGGAAGCAGCCCGGCCCTGCTCAGTTCTGCTTCTTTTTCAAGGCCAGAGTAATTTATCACATACCTGCCTATACTTAACTTTAGGCTGCACATTTTCTGATCATTTTCCTTTTTGACTTGCGAACTTTTATTTTTTAAAAAAAGCATAAGTTGGCCATGCCTGTAATGCCAGCACTTTGGGAGGCCGGGCAGGTGGATCGCCTGAGCTCAAGAGTTCAAGACCACCTAGAGCAACGTGGTGAAACCCCATCTCTACAAAAACACAAAAAAATTCACTGGGTGTGGTGATGTGCGCCTATAGTCCCAGCTGCTTGCGAGGCTGCGGTAGGAGAATTGCTTGAGCCCCAGAGGTGAAGGTTGCCGTGAGCCAAGATCATGCCGCTGCACTCCAGCCTGGGCCACAGAGTGAGACTGTCTCAAAAAAAAAAAAAAAAGCATCAATTCTAAAAATTAGCTTTCCATTTTAACATTCTTCTAATGTTTGCAATTATACTTTAAATAATAATTACTTAGCAAGCTAGACTTTAAAGTTCAAATAAAACCAACTGGTGAAAAAGCTCCCTATAGAGCACACCCTATTTAAAGACTCGTGCAACTCTAAGCTTAGGCTTTAAATTTTCATCCTACCTTCAGTAGAAAGCTTCTAAAAAGGTTTTTATTAAGAATGTTTTTAAGTGTCTATGAAAGTAGAAATAGTATAATGAACCAGTTCTAGGTTTTTAATCAGTCTTTGGTATGTGATTTTTATAACCCCAAATAAAGAGATGACTTCACTTTATTCATTTCCAGCTCAAAAGTAAGTTGTGGTTAGTCATCTTGGGAATCTTTAGACCTAAGAATTTATCTTAAAAATTTTACAATAGCTGTTTTAAATAACGACTATATCACAAGTAATTTAATAGTAATGACAGGATATATATTTTTTCAACCAAAAGATATTAATTGAATACCTACTGTTTACCAGGTACTATTTCAGGCACTGAGGCTACCTCGATGAAGAAAATGCAAATCCCTACCCTCACGGAGCTTGCATTCTAATGAAGGTTGGCTGACAAACCAATGAGCAAAATATATGGTGTGTCAGATGACAAGGGCTGTGGAAAACAGGTAAGTAGGAAGGAGGATAGGAAGTCATGCAGTGGAGTGGTCACAGTTTACAACAGGAAAATCAGAACAGGCCTTCAGAGAAGGTAACATTTGAGTGACAACCAGAAGGAGGTGAGATAGTGAGCCATGGCAATGTGGAGAAAGACCTTCCTAAGCAGAGACGCAAAGGCCTTGAGGGTAGAGCAGAGCGACTGAGAACTGGAGGAGTCAAAGAGGCCATGAAGGACAGGGTGGTGTGGGGCCTTGCACCCAAATCAGTTATTTGGCTTTTAATGAGATGGCAAAGGGCTGCCGGATATGAAGCAGGCAAGTGGCATGCTCTTGCCCGGGTTTTAGTAGGGCTATTCTGGGCGTTGTGGGAAGAACTGTTATGGAGAAGGCAAGGAAACTTGTTAGGAGGCTTACTGCAGTCATCTGGGCCAGAGACGGTGATTTGGACCAGGAGGGTAGCAGTGGAAATCAGAAAAGGGGTCAGATTCTGGATCTGTTTTAAAGGTAGAGAGTCATCTTGAATTGTAATCAAGAAATCAAGAAAAAAATTAAAAAAAAAAAAAAAAAAAGGTAGCGACAATAGGGCCAGGTGCGGTGGCTCACGCCTGTAATCACAGCACTTTGGGAGGCCAAGGTGGGCAGATCACCTGAGGTCAGGAGTTCAAGACCACCCTGACCAACATGGAGAAACTCCATCTCTACTAAAAATACAAAAATTAGCTGGGTGTGGTAGTGAGCACCTGTAATCCCAGCTACTCAGGAGGCTGAGGTAGAGAAATGCTTGAACCCAGGAGGTGGAGGTGGCTGTGAGCAGAGATGGCGACACTGCATTCCAGCAGCATGGGCGACAGAGCAAGACTCTGTCTACAAAAAAAAAAAAAAAAAGCCAAGTGCAGTGGCTCACGCCTGTAATCCTAGCACTTTGGGAGGCTGAGGCGGGTGGATCACAAGATCAGGAGTTCAAGACCAGCCTGGCCAAGATGGTAAAATCCCGTCTCTACTAAAAATACAAAAATTAGCCAGGCATGGTGGCATGCACCTGTAATCCTAGCTACTCAGGAGGCTGAGGCAGGGAATTGCTAGAACCCGGGAGGCAGTGTTTTCAGTGAGCTCAGATCTTGCTACTGCACGCCAGCCTGGGCAACAGAGCCAGACTCCGTCTCAAAAACAAACCAATAAAAGGTAGAGACAACCACATTTGTTGAAATACCAGATACGGGGTGTGTATAAAGAATCAACAGTGACTCGCCCAGGTGCCGTGGCTCACACCTGTAATCCCAGCACTTTGGGAGGCCGAGGTGGGTGGATCATTTGAGGTCAGGAGGTCAAAACAAGCCTCGCCAGTATGGTAAAACCCGGTCTCTACAAAAAATACAAAAAATTAGCCAGGTGTGGTGGTGCGTGCCTGTAGTCCCAGCTACTTGGGAGGCTGAGGCAGGAGAATCGCTAGAGTCTGGGAAGCGGAGGTTGCAGTGAGCAGAGATTGTGTCATTGCACTAGAGCCTGGGTGACGGAGCAAAACTCCATTTCAAAAAAAAAAAAGAGATTACCAGGTTTTTGGCCTGAGCAACCAGAAGGATGGAGTTGCCATTAACAGAGGTGGGGATGAAAAGCAGGTTTAGTTCATTTTCTGTCATGGTAAGTTTAAGATTCCTATTAGACATTCAAGTGATCTTAAATTAGCAGTTGGATATATATGGGGCCTGAAATGTATGGGGGTGATGGAGTTGAAGATACAAACTTGGAAGACATCAGTATATAGTTGGTTTTAAGGTCATGGTTTTTTTTTGTTTCTTTTTGTTTTTTATTTGTTTGAAAGAAAGAAAAAGAGAAAAAAAGAAAGAAAGAACAAAAGAAAGAAAGAAAAAGAATGAAAGAGAGAAAGAAAGATGAAGAGAAAGAGGGAGAGAGGATGGGATTCTTGTTCTATTTTCCAGGCCAGAATGCCGTCTTAAAATGGATATTAAAAACCTCTTTTATGCGAATAATTGTGCTTAACAATGGTGACAGGAAGGATTAGGGGATGAAAATAACAAACAAGCAGCCAACTAATAATTTATTTAAACCTGTGAGATGCTATGCAATTGCTGAGGAGTGATTTACTTCCAATTATGCGGTCACTTTTAAAATAGGCATAATATGATACTGAGAAAAATGTATGTTTTGTGGATTTGGGGAGGAGAGTTCTGTAAATATTTGTTAAGTTTACTTGTTCCAGGTCTGAGTTCAAGTCCTGGATATCCTTGTTAATTTTCTATCTCGTTGATCTGTCTCATATTGACAGTGTAATATTAAAGTCTCCCACTATTATTGTGTGGGAATCTAAGTCTCTTTGTAAGGCATTAAGAACTTGTCTTATGTATCTGGGTGCTCCTGTATTGGGTGCTATATATTTAGGATCATTAGCACTTCTTGTTGCATTGATCCTTTCACCACCATGTAATGTCCCTCTTTGTTTCTTATGGTTTTTGTTGTTTCAAAGTCTGTTTTATCAGAGACGAAAATTGCATCTTCTGTTTTTCTTTTTTTTTCTTTCCATTTGGATGGTAAGTCTTCCTCCATCCCTCTGTTTTGAGTCTTTGTGTATCCTTGCATGTGAGATGGGTCTAGATGCAGCATAACGATGGGTTTTAGCTTTTTATCCAATTTGCCTGTCTGTATCTTTTGATTGGGGCATTTAGTCCATTTAAATTTAGGATTAATATTGATATATGTGAGTTTGATAATGCCATTTAATGCTAGCTGGCTGTTTTGCCCATTAGTTGATGTAGATTTTTCATTATGGTGATGCTCTTTACCTTTTGGTATGTTTTTGGAATGGCTGATACTGATTGTTCCCGTCCATGTGTAGTGCTTCTTTCAGGAGCTCTTGTAAAGCAGGCCTGGTGGTGATGTAATCCCTGAGTACTTGTTTGTTCGCAAAAAAATTTATTTTTCCTTCACTTATGAAGCTTAGTTTGGCTGGATATGAAATTCTAGGTTGAAAGTTCTTTTCTTTAAGGATGTTGAATGTTGGCCCCCACTCTCTTCTGGCTTGTAGG